>NW_019104544.1:646208-677118 GCF_001995035.1 Momordica charantia
CTAGGGCAACAAGGGAGAAAGAGAAGAAGAAGAAGAAGTCCTTTTGTTTTCTTTTTCCTCTTTTCCATTGTTTTAAAACCAAATTAACCCAATAAAGGCCCAACATGACCAAGCTCAAGAGAAAAGAAATCCATCCCATCTTAAAACTAGACCCACCACACGGAGCCCGATAATTATAAATCTAATTAGAGTTTAGAGCCCGATAAATATAAATTTAATTAAAGTTTAATTTTAAAATAAAAATCTCCTGATTCGAGACTAACTAACCTGAGAGACTCTGGGCGTTACATTGTTTCTTTTAACTTGTTCTTTAATGGTCTCTTTGACAGCTTGGCTTGGTTCTTCCTTCTCTCTTTTACTTGCAAAAATATTTATTGTTCAAAATTGGYATGCCCTCTAATAATAATTGAATAGGGTTTTTAAATTCACTCACATATTGCCCAAATTGGTTTTGTGAGATTTAGTAGGTATTGAATATTAAGGTGTTAGTGACGTGTTAGGACCCTTTGGTTAGTAGTTCTTAAAGTTAGTTAAACTTTATACTACACTTGCTATATTGTTAATGAACTGTTGGATACACATGTTGGTTCTTGTTTAGTTCTGAACACGTGGGATTGAATACTGTTTTCTGGAATTGATGGACGTGTTTCTCAATGGTGTTTACTAAGTTGCTTGCTTGGTTGTGTTCCTAAGAACTTATTGAATATTTGTGATGAGGTTGTAGAGCTGAAGCATTCTGAGTTTATGTTGGTGGTTGTGGCTTTGCAAGATTGTTGTTATGTTGGTGGTTGTGGCTTTTAAAGATAGTTGTTATGTTGTCGTTTGCTTGGTTGTGTTTGAAAAGCATGCTGAACTTTTTTGAAAAACCTGTTGGTATATGTTCGTCGTAGGAGAGGTTGTGTTTCGTTTTGAAAAATTTACATGTTCTGGTTATGGAAATATGTTGGACTGTTATGAGCTAAATATTGGTCGTTCTGAGATTAATGATGTGCTTCGGGCTAGTTGAGTTCATGGTTTCAACAAGAAGGTTTTGTAATTAATTTCTCATCATGTTATTATTTCATCATATAGGCTTGGTGCAGCCGATGGCAAGGATTTAGAAGTAAAGGTCTACCTAATATTGAAATTTTGACAACAAGACATATAAGTGCTTTCATTCTTCTCAATTGAATAATTATTGGTATGAGTTAATGTGATTGATTATTTTCCCATTTCATTTTTTATCTCTTTTAGGTGGACTGAATGCATAGATCTAATTGTTATGCCATCTTAGTTCATGGAAGTTATGGTTTTTAAACATAGGCAAACTTTCACCTTAACAATTTTTTGTAAAAATATTGGCTGCTAGTTTTATAACTCTAAAGCATCTGTTGTCTAGTATTGTTTCATTAAGAAATGTTAGAGTTTATAAATCGTCCCATACATAAGGCTTCCTACTAAACTATCATATGGAACTGACAAATGGCTCTTCAATTTCATATGATGTAGAAGGAAACTGACATGTTGACAACTTAAAATGTTGGGCTAATGTAGTTTTAACTGTCTTAGCAGACTCCAAATGGAAACGTTTTATCACCTTGTTCAAGTATTCAGCTTGTGATATAAACAATATGAGTTCCTTGGACAACCTCTATGAAGCTCCATACCAAGAATTTTCTTGCCTTGGCCCAAGTCCTTCATCTCAAATTCACTTCTAAGTTCATATTTTATCTTCTGAATCTCGCTTTTATCTTTAGAAGCTATCAAGATGTCATCGACATAGAGGAGTAGAACAAAGACATCACTAGTAATAACTTTCTTATATACACAACAATTATAATATTTTTTCTTCAATCCCTTTGCTATATACACAAGGAAAATGAGTGGGGAAGAAAAAAAACAAGTGCGTGTATTTGTTATATTTTGGGGAATATGAAATAGGAATAGGAATAAGAATAGGAAGGTTTCTATTTTTTCCATGTTAGTTTAGTTAAATTATACCTTATGAGAGTTGTCTAATTGTTAGACTAACCAAGTTAGATACTATATTTAGATACTTGCTAGCTCCATATCTTTGCCAGTTTGTTTGTTTCTAGGAAACTTCTCCTTTTAATGACCATTATACGTCATGGTAGTTTCTTTATTGGGATGGTCCTCCCTACGATGTATTTCATGGGATGATCTCATACTCTTGAAGTTTGACAACAAGTCTAATCATACTGTCCATATTTGATGTACTTTGAATAAACCTTAAAATTAGTCTCGACTTGTGGTTTCTTTCTTTTCCATATTATCGTCAGCAAATTGTTTACCTCATCATTTAATAAGTTGTCTAATATCAAGACAATGGATAAGTCATAGATGAAAAAAAATAGATTGTCTGAGGATTATGAGTTAGGAGTCGAGTCATTCATTGAATTTGGGTTCCATCACACAAATGGTTCTAAGGTTATACGTTGTCGCTGCTTGAAATGTGGAAACCGTATATATAAGGATGCTGCAACCAGTAGAAATCAGTTGTACGAACACGGTATTGATCAGAGCTATAGGGTATGGTTCTGGCATGGTGAAGAACATGCATCTAGAACATATGAGGATAGGTTGAATGGTGAGTTCAATAAGAATCACGAAGATGATAATGATTTGTTCGATGTGATTGACATGGTTCAGATTGTTTATGATGGAATTTCACATGTACCGAAATCGTTTGAAAATATGTTTGATAATGCTAAGAAACCATTATACTCTGGATGTAAAAAGTTCACGAAATTGTCAGCTTTAGTAAGATTATACAACCTGAAAGTATGATATTCATGGACTAATTCCAGTTTTTCAGAATTACTATCTGTAATTAGTGACCTCCTACCAGAGTTGAATGAAATGCCGAAATCCATGTACGAGGCGAAAAAACATTGTGTTCTCTGGGTTTGAATTATGAGAAAATTGATACATGTCCTAATGATTGTTGCTTATATAGAAAGGAATACGCACACATGAATCGATGCCCGTTTTGTAGTTTGTCTAGGTGAAAATTAAATAAGGAT
This sequence comes from Momordica charantia, assembly GCF_001995035.1. The sequence goes on from NW_019104544.1 coordinate 649,232, forward strand.
ACAGCTAAGGAGAAAGAAGAAGTTCCTGCAAAGCAGTTGTGGTACTTTCTGATAATTCCAAGATTCCTTAGACTATTTAGGAGCTTCGATCATGCTAAGAATTTGACATGGCACAGTACCGGTAGGAAAGTAGATGGGGTTTTGCGACATCCAGCTGACTCTCCCTCTTGGAGGTTAATAGATCACCTTTGGCCGGATTTTGGTTTGAAATCAAGAAATTTACGTTTGGGCTTATCAACGGATGGTGTTAACCCATATGGGGATAGGAATAATAAATATAGTTGTTGGCCAGTGATAACTACAATATATAACCTTCCACCATGGTTGTGCACGAAGAGGAAGTGCTTGATGTTGACCATGTTAATTTCAGGACCGAAACAACCGGGGTATGATATAAATATATATCTAGCTCCGTTGATTGAGGACTTGAAACTTTTGTGGGAAGATGGAGTTCAGTGTTATGATGCGCACAAACAAGAATCGTTTATTCTAAAAGCTGTCTTGTTGTGGACTATTAACGACTTTCTAGCGTATGGAAACTTATGTGGATGCACTGTGAAGGGTTATAAAGCTTGCCCGATATGTGGCACTAACACTTCTTCAATACGGTTGGTTCATGGGAAAAAAAATGTGTATATGGGACATAGAAGATTTTTACCAAGATATAATCCATACAGATAACAAAAAAAAGGCATTCAATGGTAGGCAAGAGTGTGCAAATGCTCCGCAACCTTTGTCGGGAGATGCTATTTTTAGAATACTTACTGACATGAACTTCCCAAGGGGCAAGAAAGACGACAATAAGTTGAGTTCGCAAACTGCCAATAGGTATTGGAAGAGAAAATCTGCATTCTTTGAACTCTCATATTGGAATAAGTTGCATGTCAGACATTGTCTGGATGTAATGCATATCGAGAAGAATGTGTGTATAAATATCATGGGAATATTATTGGACATTCTAGGAAAAGGTAAAGACGGAATAAATGCTAGGCTTGACCTGGTTGAGTTAAATATTCGCACTGAACTTGCACCAGTAACGAGAGGGAAAAGAACTTATACACCTACTGTCTTTCACACATTATCAAGAGAGGAGAAAAGAACTTTATGTAAGACTTTGTATGATGTCAAAGTTCCTGAAGGGTACTCCTCCAACATTCGAAGTCTTGTCTCTCTAGAAGATTTGAAACTCAACCAGCTGAAATCTCATGATTGTCATGTTTTGATGCAACAACTACTTCCAATCGCGTTCTACCCATGCATCTGTGATATACCATTATCAGGTTGTGTTTATTCTTCAACGGAATATGTTCTAAAACTGTGAATGTTGAAGAATTGGATAAATTGCAAGATGATATAGTGGTTACATTATGTCTATTGGAGAAGTACTTCCCACCTTCATTTTTTATGTAATGGTGCATCTTACTATTCACCTTGTAAGAGAAGTTAAACTTTTACGGGCTTGTCTATTTAAGGTGGATGTATCGATTTGTACGATATATGAAAGTATTGAAGGGACATGTGTAGAATAGAACCTGTCCTGAAGGAAGTATTGAACAGTCATATATAGTGGAGGAAGCTGTTGAATTTTGTACTGAGTTTCTTTCTGGACTAGATGCAGTTGGACTTGGCTCGCAAAACAATGTAGAAGAGAGTCTCCGTGATAGGCCTTCATCAGCTGGATCATACGTAAATCCGAGTGTTGAACATCTAAAGCAATCTCATATTTATGTACTGGAGAAAATTGAAGAAGTGGAACCATATCAAAGGTATTAATATTTCAATCTCATAAGTATATTTCAGTTGAAGATTTTCATAACACTGAATATTTGTTGCAGACAACACATGAAACACTTGAAAGAGGAAAATCCAAATAGGTCAAATAATATGAAGTGGCTTCAGAATGAACACACCAGAAGCTTCGGCAACTGGATACGTGATAAGGTGAACAATGTCCATAATTCAGATATCTTGTACACTTGATATGCAAGCAGTATAATCAGATGTCTCCTTTTTTTTTCCTTTCCATAGGTGATGAGCGAAATTACGGACGGTAAATGCATGTCGGAAACCTGGCGCTAGATGGCTCATGGGCCGAACCCAGAGGTTAGGATGTATGATGGCTATAGGATAAATAGATGTTCTTATAGCACAAAACAACGTGACAACATTAGAAGTTTCCAAAATAGTGGGGTAAGCTTAGTTGCCACGACAATTCAAGTGTCCAGTGCAAAAGATAAGAATCCAATAGTTGGAGACATGTCATTATATGGGGTTATTCAAGAGATATGAGAGATTAGCTACAACACATTTAAATTCCACTATTTAAATGTGATTGGGTTGAAAACCACAACGGTATTAGAACAGACGAACTTGAATTTACACTAATTGATCTGAATCGTATTAGACACACGTCAGATTCATTCATACTAGCATCACAAGCTAGACAAGTTTTCTATGTACAAGATCCAAGTGATGTACAATGGTCAATCGTAGTGACACCCCCACTGAAAGACTTCAGTTACACTTATTCCGAGGATGATCTTGATGATTCTTCGTTGCACTATAGTTCAATCTCAAAGGACACACCATCAACTGAAGTTGATGAAAATGACCCACTATATACAAGAAAAGATTGTGAAGGCACCTGGGTTGATATTTAATTATGTATTGAGTACGTGTATACAATATTTTAAAATTTTTTATTTGTTGTTGTGATAATCAAATTCTAACACGTGTGCACTGTTGTCCTTTTTGTTTTCCGTCGGCAATCGGTTCAAGCGGATATACTAGAAGGCCTTGTTTTAAATTATTTTCTTATCATGCATCGTTTTGTTCACATTAGACTATATTGAGTTCACGTATTATGTTTTCTTTTGCTGTTTGTTAATGTAATATTAGTAATATTACTGAGTTTTTATTTTATTGTCTTATTTAATGTTCAATTACTATTATTGGTTATCTTTACATTGAATTATTTAGGTAGTGCAATTTCTACATAACTAAAAAGAATTTGTACCAGAACGACAAAATGACAGATGTAGGCGAAACCAGCAAGATGAGGAAGAAGCGTGGACCTACGGGGTTGCACGAGATTACACAAATTAGCAGCGAAGGTCACCGGTGGGTTATTAAGTATAACGTGAAAGGGCAACCGATTGGACATAATGCTACGAAATTGAAGACTTGGAATAAGTGTGCGACACCATATTCCCATAATATACGAAACATGGAAATCGGTTCCATCCGAGACGAAAGAGAAAATCTATGACTTGATACAGGTATCTTTATAATTTTTTAAGTAGTTATATTTGGTTTACAAATGAACACTGATGTTAAACGATTTGTATTGGCCATATAGGGTGGATTTGTAGTTGATCATAAAACCAAAAAAAATCTAATTCAAGTGGCTGGGATTGCTTTTAGAAACTTTAAGTACAGGCTCACGAACAAGTTCATTAAGCCATTCATAAACGACAAGGATAAATTAAAAGCTGCTCCGGAAGACTACTCGCATATTTTGCATGAACATTGGGAGATGTTCGTGAAATCTAGATTGATTGAAGACTTTGAGTTACGGATAAGAATCTGGATACTTTGCACATCATTTATCTATGTTCTATACCAAAAAATGTAGTACACCGATACATTGACGCCTTTATGCAGAGACAAAGTGAGACGAACAGAGAAAAGCGTAAAAAGCACATGTATAACCATTGCATGACGCGGAAGGGTTATGCAAACCTTGCTGAGGAATTGGTACGTTATATATTTATTATAACAATTTAAGCAATACTTATTAACTAAATTTAACTATGTGTATAGAAAATTGATGCATCACATGAGAGACCATCAGATCGTTGCATCTTATGGAAGAAGTCTCAAACGACACAGAAAGTCCTAGAGCGCATAGTAAGTGTTATATTAATCTTTAAGCACGAATAATAATTGTTTGATCTTATATTTGCTGTTACAATTATAGGATAATCTCATGATAACGCAAGACTTGCAAGAAGAGAATGTGAACAAAGATGAGGATTTGTTATCCATCGCACTGGGCAGTTGGGATCGGCCCGGACTTGTTAGAGCAGTAGGTCGAGGCATAACAAAAACCCAGTACTTCCATAATCCAACCAAATACTCAGCGCCCCTAGTAGGAGAGAAAAAGGTGGACATCGAAGAGTATGATCGAATGGCAGCTCTTGTGAAAGAACTTCAAGCGAAACTGAAGAAGCATGAAAAAAGTTCTCCAAAATCAAAACATGGCATGCCAGCTAAGAAGACTCCAAAAAAATCTCCTAAACTGAAGTGTACCACACCATCTAAACATGCTCCAAAGAAATCTCCTCGGTCGAAGCGTACCACACCATCAAAAAATGATCCAAAGAAATCTCCTCAGTTAAAGCGTACCACACCATCTAAAAACGCTTCAAAAAAATCTTCGCAACCAAAGCGTGGTACTTTATCGAAGCATGAACGAGATGAAAATGTTTTAAAAAAAGGAGAATATAGATGAGGTAAGTGTTTATGTTAACCAAGTTTTCTTATAAGAAATGTAATGCACGTAGTTACCGATACTTAACTGATGTTATTGTATGTGTTCACTTGAAGATATTGGACAAGGAAGAAACTTTGGAGTTCAAGGTAAGTGTTCACTAGCTTTTCAATTTAAGGAAACAAGAAATATAACTCGTCAACTGCTTATAAATATTGTTTTCGATACAGGAGGGAACTCATTGTCGTCTGGCACTTGGGTCCATCGATAATGTTGTCGCTGCGGGCACTATATTTGAATCTGGGAGGAATGATGGAAACGTGAAAGTGTCCATAGACGTGGTGGTTGATTACGACTCTCGACTTCTAATTCCGACACAAGGAGGAAATGATATTCTCTCGCAAGAAATAGGTTCATATATATTATGGCCACAAAGTCTAGTCATATCCGATATTGAGAAGATAACATCTCGTAGTTGATTGTAAGAATTCATTAGTTCATCGTTAACAACCATATTATCTTGAATTGAAGGAAATTAAACATTCTAGGGAGCTGTTCAGTTTGGCAAGTGGAAAATCTCCAACACAACCTGCACCCGTTAGTCTAACATGTTTAACTCGTGAGATAAACTACATTGGAAGGGCAATTCAAATGATTATATCGAAGGATGTGTTCGGTCATGAACATAAGTTGTTTATCATGGTGGAGGATGTACAGAAGTTGTTTCATATGGAACCGACAACTACTTCGTGCATTGATGCCTACACGACGTAAGCTAATTGCTTTCAAGTTGATTTTCTATTGGTTGTAGAGTACGTTATGTTGATCAATATATTACTTTATTAAATACTGAACTTTCGACGCCTTTGTGTAAGTTCTTACATAGATCGTTGGGCAATGAAAATGAATCAAACCCGTACAAGTTTCTAGATGCTGGGGCCACCTCCATAAATAATCTGTCTAAAGAAAACCATGTGCAAGAATTAACTAAAAAACTCTAAGAATTGGAGTTGAACCAACTGCTGATGTTTCCATATCATTCCGGGTAAGTTTTCGTACTCGCCATAGATAAATATTTCGTACGTGCAAATAAGTAATTATTAACTTGGATTTGTAGAGATCATTGGACGTTGATAGTGATGTCTCCCGCAAAGAATATGACATTTTTTCTTGACTCGATGAGAAATCGCCTAACAGATGATATTCTTAGTGTCATCACCATGTAAGTGTACTGCATGCCTCCTCATGTAGTATTGAATATTTCTTAGCATATATAATGATGAAATATCTTATATGAGTCACTTGGTGTAGGGCTGTAAGAAATATACAGAAAAAACCATTTGCTCTGAAGCGTGTACTGGTAAAGCATTTTTCGAGTTCAATTATTTGTCTGGGTTTATATGTAACTTATTAATTGCGGTGTATTATTTATATGTTATATTCACAGTGCCCAAAACAACCGAATGCAGTAGAATGTGGATACTATGTCATGCGGTTAATGCGTGATATAGTCTTCGCTTGTAACACAACAATCCTAGAATGCGTACGTATATAGCCTAATGTGAATGTTTGAATAATAATATATATTCTCACATTGCATTGCTTTGACTTTGATATAAATATGTATAAATGAAAGGGCACCGCAGTGTTACACACAGGAGTACTTTGATGTGATTAGAAGGGAGTTGGCAGAGTTCATACTCTCGCACATATACTTTTCGTAGTATATGTGCTATCTTGATTTTTAGCTTCCTCGTTTATGTAACTCATTGTCGTTTTGTTGGGCGCCGCATGTTGGAGATTGAAAATTTTTGTTCAGTGAAGGGTTCCATCAAATACTTTTGGGCAATACCCTCGACATGAACCACATATACTGTAACGGTATATTGAGGTATGGTTATCGGTCACTGTTAACGCCTCATGTTATTGACTATATTCTTTAGTTGAAACATATCGTATGATCTTGAGAAACATGTTGGTCATAGTAGAATTATTCGTTGTGTCATTTACCACCCCATAAAATTAGTTAGACATTATGTTTTCATGTCTTCTGAAGGAATGGAGAATGTATATATATAGTTGTCGTTTGTGTTTGTTAAAGCTATTTTGTTTAGATTGGTGTGTTCATATCTTGTTCTTGGTTGTCTTTCTCTCCCGTTCTGGCTACTTATGTGGTCTCTTTTGTAAATATCGTGCATTGATTTTAGGCTTGACTTACTTATGTAAGATTGTGCAAGTAGCCAATTAAAACTTAGTGTTTATATGTGTCATGCATATAGTATAATGTATCGTTGGATAATTGTGTGGTTTAAAGTTTAGTTGGATAATTGTGTGGCTATCCAGCAGCAAAGATAGCCAATTAAGACTTATTGTTCATATTTGTGTCATGCATATAGTNATAGTAGAATTATTCGTTGTGTCATTTACCACCCCATAAAATTAGTTAGACATTATGTTTTCATGTCTTCTGAAGGAATGGAGAATGTATATATATAGTTGTCGTTTGTGTTTGTTAAAGCTATTTTGTTTAGATTGGTGTGTTCATATCTTGTTCTTGGTTGTCTTTCTCTCCCGTTCTGGCTACTTATGTGGTCTCTTTTGTAAATATCGTGCATTGATTTTAGGCTTGACTTACTTATGTAAGATTGTGCAAGTAGCCAATTAAAACTTAGTGTTTATATGTGTCATGCATATAGTATAATGTATCGTTGGATAATTGTGTGGTTTAAAGTTTAGTTGGATAATTGTGTGGCTATCCAGCAGCAAAGATAGCCAATTAAGACTTATTGTTCATATTTGTGTCATGCATATAGTTGAAAGTCTAGTTGGATAATTTTCTGACTATCCTGCAGCAAAGATAGCCAATTTTCATTTCTGTTTGTGTTTGTTAAAGCTATGTTGTTTAGATTGGTGTGTTCATATCTTGTTTCTGGTTGTCTTTCTCTCCCGTTCTGGCTACTTATGTGGTCTCTTTTGTGAATATCGTGCATTGATTTTAGGCTTGACTTGCTTATGTAAGATTGTGCAAGTAGCCAATTAAGACTTAGTGTTTATATGTGTCATGCATATAGTATAATGTCTCGTTGGATAATTGTGTAGTTGAAAGTTTAGTTGGATAATTGTGTGACTATCCTGCAGCAAAGATAGCCAATTACGATTTAGATAAGTAGATTGTTTTTGTTTGTTAGTGTTCAACATCTGTGTTGTTCTTAAATAAGTTTTATTTTGGTAAAGTCTTTAGTATTTTGAGAATTTCAAAAACCGTTTGATATTGCCTTTTTGCGCCTTTGTTTTTGTGAAAGAAGAGTTTTGTATGAGTGATTTGAAGGAAAGAAAAATATCTTAGGTGCGTATTGTGATTGTTAGCTCTCTGGCACTACATAAAGGCTATGAAAGTGTGTTGATTCCAAAGGTCTGAAATATAATTTTCTTTTCTACTATGCTAACCTTTACAATGAGTAGAAAGAGGAAGTAAACTCAGTGTAAGAGATTTGAAAGTTTAGGTTCTCAACTTTTGTGCATGTTTGCCGAAGTTAGATTTGTATTTTCTTAATTGTTTGTTTTGAATATGTTGTTCAGCATGTGGGAGCGAAGGTTGAAGGAAGCAGGGTCGAGCGTTTCTGTAATATGTTAGCTACATTTTGTAGTTTGACCTTTCACGTTTACACGGTATGAACTCTAACAACATATAATAGTAATATGTTAGCTACATTTGTTGTAGTTTGACCTTTTGCATATACTGTTGTGAAATATTTGAGGTTTTTGTCCATTGCTTAGGTCTTCCAAGAAGAGCCTGGAGAACCATGACGGGTAGCTATTTGGAATATCTAAAAGATGATTGTTGGGCCATTTTTTGTTGTGTTAGTTGTTACTTGGTATAGTTTGTTTATGTACGGGGTTGATGGACATGAAAAACCTTCGTTCATGTATATATAATTTACTATATGTATACACTTTATATTTGTAGGTGGGTTGGTGTACTAATGGATATATGTTCTTGTATGTAAAATACGTTACAATTGACAGGTACAGGTACAACTATGGAAAGCGATTTTTAGAAACATTTCAAAACAAGTTTATGTGAAAAGTTACATTTATAAATGTCAACAAAATAGGTTTCATGACAAAAAAAAATTAAAACAGTTTCTTGACAATTAAATGTTGACATTATCAAGTACATCATGATAGTTCTAAATTGTCGTTGTAAAACTTTACGTGACATTTATCGAATGTCATTATTTAATGTTGCATGACATTTTTAAGTTGTCATTATACAATTTTTCGTGATTGTTAAAACTGACAATATTGACTATTAAAACCATCACTACAAAAGTTTTCATGACAGTTATAAATAATCGTTAAAAAAAATTCATGTCAATCTTTAACTGTCGTTAAAAACTAGTTCATGACAATTTATAAAATGTCATCTTTAGGTATTTATTGACAGAATGACAAAAATATTTGATTGTTTTAGTGACACTTATAAATTGTAATTAAATGACTTTCCGTGACATTTATTAATTGTGATGGAAAATCTATTCATGACAAAGTATAACTGTAGTTGAAAATGCATTGATGACAATTTTCAAATTTGTCATCTTCTCCTCTTTCTTGATGCCTTAATAGATGACAATTACATAATTGTCATGAATGATGCTAATGATAGAATTTAACTGTCATTGAAGACCGACTTTCTACTAGTGTGGATTGTGGGATCCAATTGTAAGGGATTGAGAGAGTAAGAGAGTTGAAAGATTTTTTTAGCATTCCTTTAGGGTTCAGAGAGAGGGAAAATCCTAAGACCATTAGGATATATTATCGTTTTGGATATTGGAAATCCCAAAACCATCAGGATATCTTTTTCTTTTTATCTAATTAATAATACATAAATTAATTAAATCAATTAACAATTAATTAATTTAAATCCAAATATTAAATAAATAAATAACAATTAATTATTTAACTTTTTAATTAAATATCACATATTTAATTAAAACTATATATTTCAATCATATTCAAATGCATCTCTCTTTTATAACCTATAGTTTTAATATGAATCCAATTCATATTAATTATTTGAATTCCATTCAAATATTTCTCTCATAACATATAGTTTAATTATTAAATCTTTATGAAAAAATAAACTATATATATAATGTATCATAATATACATTACATACATTCCCTGATATATAATTTGAACATTTCAAATTTTCTCAAAATCTTGATCCTCGTTTTACCCATTGTGAACTAGTAAGGAGACCTAATGGACCTATAGATTAGAAGCTCCAACGATACGAGTTTAATTGATCAAACTCATTAACCAAATTAACAAACATTCGTTAACCGCAAATCATTCCATTAAAAATTTGTAGCTGCACTCTTCTCACAGCAGAATATTTCATGTCTATAGAAATTGACCATTGACGGTAAATTGATCCTTCACAAGTGCTCATAACTTCAATTGGATCAAATTACCATTTTACCCCTGGGTTACTTCTTGTATCTTAAGTACCACTGATCGTCAAATGAACAATCAAGTTATGGTCCGACCAATAACTGGAATTGCGTCTCGAGCCAATGAGAGGGTGGGGCCCCTTGTTCAAATTCCGAAGTTAGTCCTTAAGGGAACACTCATCTACTTCTCTAAAGTCGGGAAAGAGTGAATCTCATCTCATGTAGTTATGTTCCTAGCTCCCTACTCGGTTCCGTCCCAAAATGGTAGGAATATTGAGTCGGTAACTCAGGCCACTCTCACTCATACAAATCAAAGGACAAACCCTCGTAGACAGGAATTCGTAACTCACTCAGGATTAAGATCGAGTTACATGATCATCCTATGAAATATTAATCTAAATAGTTAACGATGTTACAACTATTGATTAATGATTTCGCGGTCCGGTCTTATACAAACTCATTGTATAGGTACATCCGCTAGCATGTCACTACATGAATGACATGGATAGAGTCGTTTATAACTGTTACAAAGCGGGAGGTATCCCTAGTGTTACCAGGATAAGGTATCCAACCTTATCTGTGTATTATAAATCATTTAGGTTATTACAGGAACATTATTCACTTGTATATCGAATATATATTGTATATCAAATATGTACCTTATATATCAAATATATACTTTATATCAAATATATACGTTGTATATAATGTATATATTTGATATTAAATATATACTATTCTAGTTACATTAAATAACCTTGGATCTTCGTTTATTTGAATACAATAATGCAAAGAAATAATAAGATAACTCTTTATTGAATAAATAGTTTGTTCATAAATTACAAATACACGAGCTAAGGGCACCAAACCCAACAGAACCTTCACGTAGTTTAAGTAAATGTATATTTGAAAGAACCATAGTGAATTAAGTCTTGAACTAGATTTTTGAGTCAAATTTCCACTGAACCCACACATAGTACAAGCTAGTTTGGGATTCTAGTCAGTTTTGTGCTTTAGACGGCCATGTGCACATATCCTATTTTCATGAGTGTTTTAAGGGAGTAGCCCAAACACCTATTGTGGCCACCTCACCAGAACACTTACATATGTGAAACCTCCAAGGGATGTTTGTGATCAACACCCTGCATAATACATGTCTTGGTTTCATTCAGAGTTTAACTCTTTCTTATCATCACAATTATGAGCACTAACATCATAGGAATGGGACTCGGAGTATTCCTCAATTATTATAAAGTGCTCTCATAGTAACATTTCAACTTCGTTGCAACCCGTTGTATCTCTTTCATGGTATCTCCAAACTTTAAGGTTGGGAGTCAATTGTGGTGACTATCTTAATGGTCTTAGTCTCATTCCCCTCGATGCTTCAATAACTAGCTTGTGCGCCAAGCCTTTTGTAAATAGATTCGCTAGGTTCTCTTCAGATCTTACAAAGTTTAGAGAAATCACGGGATGAGATGATAATTGCATGATAGAGTTATGCTAATTCTGATGTGTCTACTTTTGCCATTATAATTTTATTATTAGCCTTAGCTATAGTAGCTTGACTATCACAATGTAAATGCAGGACGAGATTACCATTTAGAAATAAAGAAATATCAACAATTAGACTTCTTAACCATTCTACGCAATAATTCAGCTTCCATGGTGGATCTAGAAATTTAATGTCTGTTTAGTAGATTCCATGCTATTGCACTACCACTCAAAGTAAAGATATAGCCACTAGTTGCTTTAGTTTCATCTAATTCAGAGATCTAATTGACATTATTGAATCCTTCTACTAATAACGAAAATCTATTATAACAAAGATTCAAATCAGAAGTACCTTTAAGGTATCTGCACAACCTTTCAATAGCGCACCAGTGATATTCACTTGGATTACAAGTTTATATACTCAATCTATTAACAACGTATGCAATATCAGGTCTAGTGCAATTAGCAAGATACATCAGTGAACCAATTATTTGAGGATATTCATGTTGTGATATATGTTTTCCTATATTCTTCTTAAGCTTCAAATTTGAATAAAAAAGGGTAGAAACATGACTCAAATCAAAATAATCAAATTCCTTTAATAAATGTTTCCCATAATGTGATTGAGTCCATATAAATTCACTATTATCTCTTTTAATCAATTCAACACCCAATATGATTTTAGCAAAACCTAAGTGTTTCATGTCCAAAATTATTTGACATAAATTTTTTTTTTCATTGATAACGTCTGCAGTGATGCCCAATATAAGAATATCATCAATATACAAACAAAGAATAACACGTAATTTCTAACTTTTTAATGTAAAGACATTTATCAGAATCATGAATGAGAAAACCATAAGAGATAATCACACTATCAAATTTCTCATGTAATTGTTTAAGGGCTCGTTTTAGTCTATAAAGAGATTGAACCAGCTTACAAACTTCTTGACTTGGTTTTATAAACCCCTCATATTGTTCCATATAAATTTCATCTTCTAATTCCCCATTTAGAAAGGCTGCTTTAACGTCCATTTGATGAATTTCTAATTTTAAAATAGAGGCAATGGCTATCAAGGCTTTAATGGTAGCCATTCTAGCTACGGGAGAGTAAGAATTTACACATTCCTTTTGACCATACCTGTTTGCAACTAATCTAACTTTAAATTTATCTATGGAACTATCAATTTTGAGTTTCTTCTTGAAAATCCACTTACCACCAATTACTTTACAACCACGTAGAAGTTAAATTAAGACCCATGTATTATTAGACAAAATTGACTCAATTTCACTATTAATAGCTTTTTCGAAAGAATGTTTATTTATAAACTTTATTTCTTCTAAATATGTGTTAGGATCACTTTCAACCAAATAAGTATAAAAATCATCACCAAAACTCTTACAAACTCTTTTCCTTTGTTCTAACAGTTCCAAATTAGGAGTCACCTTTTTAGACCCTAAACTTTCATTAAGTTGCTTGTTTAAATTAATCTTTATGGGAAAAATGTTTTTAAAGAAAGTGACGTCACGAGATTCTATAACTGTATTTTTTGTAAACTCAGAAATATCTTAATTTAGAATAAGAAAGTTATAGGTAGTGCTATTTAAAGAGTACTCAACAAAAGCACAATAAATGGTGTTAGGGCCTAGTTTTTGTTTCTTATTAATAGGGATATTCACTTTAGCCAAGCAGTCCCATACTAGAAAATTTAAGTTAGGGACTTTATTTTTTCATACCTCGTACAAAAGTTTTGTTAGAATTTTTATAAAGAATTCTACTCCGAACAAGCAGAATATAAAGCTTCACTCCAAAAATTAGTTTGCAGAAGAACTCAATGACATTAACCATATCTAATAAGATTCTACTTTTCCTCTATGCCACACTATTAGATTGGGGTGCATAAGGAGGGGTAACCTGATGAATTTAGCCGTGCAATTTATAAAATTCATTCCTTTCTTCTGAACAGTACTCACTTAAAACTTTTATTTTCTTTTCTAATTGATTTTCTATCTCAGCTTTATAAATTTTAAATTTTCTAAACACTTCATCTTTAGTGTTAAAGTAAATAGACATGATAGTATAGAGCAACATCCATAAAAGTTACAAAATACTTTTTTCCCTCCACAAGTCAAAGTATAATTGCAATCACAAACATCGTCATGAATTAATTATAACAATAAAAAATTTCTTTCTGTTGATTTAAATGATTTTCTAGGTTGTTTTGCTTGCACACAAATTTCACATCATGGGAAGTTGGGGTGTGCCACATTGTATTAAACTGTGATTTTGGGAGAGAGAATTCAAAGGGATCTTTACGAGAGCTCCTGAATCTGCATGGTGATAAGTTAATTACCATTCGTTGAAAAAACCAACAATATATATATATATATATATATATTGTAAAGATAAATATATTAAACAAACAAAGACCTCAGCTTTCAAAGTGCACAATAGGGCAGAAGGCGACCGGCCCACCCCACCCCCATGAACTCTAGCATTACGCTCCCTCCAATTAAAGGAAACAGTTGAAGTCCATGCCAAACACCACACACGACGACGAACAGACTGTCCAGCATTAATGTGACAGATCCAAGCAAGATCAATAGACCAATATGAAACCCTATGAGAAGAACTAGCCTAGGCAATCATTCTAGACCATACCTCCCAACTAAAAGGGCACTCAAGAAACATATGATACCGGGACTCAAAGCCAACACAAAACACAAGGGAAATAGGAGTAGAAGAATCTCAACGACATAAGTGATCCCACGTAGCAAGCCGATCACGCACCGCCAACCAAGCAATGAAAGAATGCTTCNGACCTCTCAACTAAAAGGGCACTCAAAGAACATATTATCCTAGGACTCAAAGCTAACACAAAACACACAGGAAACAGGAATAGAAGAATCCCAACGACGTAAGCGATCTAGCGTAGCAAGCCGATCACGCACCGCCAACCAAGCAATGAAAGAATGCTTCGAAATGTTCCCACTGAACCAAAGCGAGGAAAACCAAGGAACAAGAGGTTGAGTCGGCCGCAACACATCCCATGCGCTCGACACCGAGAAAAGACCCGACGACTTCGGAATCCAAACGAGCACATCTTCTCTCCTAACCAAAACGACATAGATGAAATCTTAGAGACCAACTTAAGAAGATCGACCGACCACCGAGGCTAGCACCACGAACCATCAAAAAAAAGAAAATAAGCAACCTTTGCTTAGGACAAGCTTGCAGCATCATAGATAATCCGATCACCAATCCTTGGATAAATCGGACATCCAGAAGCCAAGCGTCATGCCAAACAAAACAACGCTGACCATCTCCAATCGCAAATCGAACCAAAGGTCAAAAAGCATCTCGGACAGAAAGAATATCCTGCCAACACCAAGAGAAGCAAGGCGAAGCACAAACGGTCCAAATACAATCCTGTTGAAGAATATAGGCCTCCATACAAGCCACCCACATAGAGCCAGCCCATATAGAGCCAGCCCACATAAAGAGCAACCAAAGCAGCTTCATTATAGTGGCCGAATTCCAAGAACCCAAGTGACGCACACTCAACCACCTTCCTGCTCTCACGGCTCTTCCACAAGAAAGAACGTAGAATCTGCTTAACATCATGGACAGCCGAGTTGGAAGAAAAAACATACTAGCCCAATAAACCTGAAAACTCTGCAAAATCGACTGAATAAGCTGCAACCGGCTAGCGAAAGAAAACATCCTAGCCGACCAACTCCAAACACGAGACACAATCTGCTCAAGCAAAGGCTGACAATCATGATGAGAGAGCCGACATGAAAAGAGCGGAACCCCGAGATAACGTACAGGAAACGAAGTGACCGAAAAATCAGAGAAAGCCGCCAACTGCTCCACCTCAACATCAGGAATACCCGTTCCAAAAAACGAGCTCTTCCGAGTATTCGCCACAAGTCCTGCCAACTCTCCAAAAGAGGCCAAAACATTATTAACAAAGGATAAAGAACCAAAATCCGCACGAGAGAAGATCATCAGGTCATCTGCAAAACATAAATGCGTCAGAGCAACCCCATCACACTTCTCATGAAACCGGAAACTCGGCGACGACCTATTCAACATTCGAGACAACACCACCATGACCATAACAAAAATATACGGAGATAGAGGATCCCTTGACGCAAACCAACAATATATTCTTTTAAACTAACCTAAACATTACTAATTGATTCCATAAAAAAAAAAATACTAATTGATTAAAAAATATGTGGAATAAAATAGAGATTTGAATTCCCTTTGTTTTATTGAATTTAATAATAATAAAAAAAAACTACCATATTTTTATATTTTTTTTAGTTAGAAGAAATAGCGTGTATGGTGTCACAATCGCACCTTTTCGAAGCAGCTCGAGCGATTGTGCGGCACTTGCTCTAGCTCAAACGAGCAAGTCAGCCAGGAAAACTGTAAGTTGCGGACAATCTTGGTCGTGGGTCTAGCCTCCGCTCACGTTTTAGGAGAAAATTGGTTTTAGAAAACGTGAGAGAGAAAAACAGTTGAAAACATCTTTAAAACAAGCATTGTAGACATTGGATGCAAGAAAGCTTTGATTGCAAGAAAGTATACAACACTTGGTCGGGGGAGGTTTGATGACTACTTGGTCCCCCCTAAGGTACATTATAAGGCATTTTTGGTGTGGCAGGTGTAGACATCCTAAGTGGCGAGGAGTCACTCGGTGGCCTACAGGGCCCGTGTGAACTCCGATTGGCTTGAAATTTGGCGTGCTTACATATCCTACTAATACACACCTAGTTCCAAAGCCGCTCGGCCAAATTCCACCTACAACCCCAAAAACCCGATACAAGAAAATTACACTAGAAAACTTTAAAGACATGAAAGGAAAGCGAGTGGTGAGGATGGTTTGGACATGCGGCCATGGGTAACACACCCTGGACAAGCATGCCCACAACATTGTACATCCCTACAAAAAAAACCAAAAGCAGTGGACTTATCTTCAAACATGTGAGAATTTCTTCCAGCCAAATATTCCAAAGGAGAGCTCTTGAGGCGCACCTCCAAATAAATTTAGTCTTCTTAGGGAGAGTCCACCCAACAATCGAAATAGAGAGGAAGGGAATAAGAGGGTCTTCTTATTTAAGACCCCTTGTGGCACAAATTTTTCCTCGGGCCTTGCTATCTATAATGATGGGAAAATTTTAGAATCACATCCTTAACACCTTTGGATGGTCCACTGCCTTGCTAACTGATCCACCACTCCTTGAAGTTACTCTTGCAGGCCGCCCTTTTAGAAAGGAAAAGAAAATTCTATGGCAGCACTTCATTCAAGCTTTCTTTTGGATCNAAAATCCGCACGAGAGAAGATCATCAGGTCATCTGCAAAACATAAATGCGTCAGAGCAACCCCATCACACTTCTCATGAAACCGGAAACTCGGCGGCAACCTATTCAACATTCGAGACAACACCGCCATGACCATAACAAAAAGATACGGAGATAGAGGATCCCTTGACGCAAACCAACAATATATTCTTTTAAACTAACCTAAACATTACTAATTGATTCCATAAAAAAAAATACTAATTGATTAAAAAATATGTGGAATAAAATAGAGATTTGAATTCCCTTTGTTTTATTGAATTTAATAATAATAAAAAAAAAAACTACCATATTTTTATATTTTTTTTAGTTAGAAGAAATAGCGTGTATGGCACTGGTACCGAAGGGGTGGGTGAAAATGTGTAACCCAATTGTTGAAAAGTTAAACCACAGATGATGCACTTTGGTGGTTCTCATGGCCTGCCACCATCTGCATAGTGCGACTGCGACTGCAACTGCGTCTCACATTTGCAGAAATTTCTTGGGATACATTTTCACCTCCAGATATGCTTCTCCTCTTCGTTCCTCTTCTTCTTCTTTGAAGATACAGTCTCTCCTTCACCATTCTTTTCCTTCTTTCTCCCTTCTGCAATCCCCCAAGGTAACGTAGTTTCTGCCGTTCCCTAGTTCTTATTCTTAATTGATTCTAGGATCTTTACTTAGCGAGTTATTTGGTAACTCCTTTAACACTTTCTAATTTCTTGCAAATAACATTGTGGGTGTGGGTGTGGGTGTGGAATGTGCAATGGGATTTTTGCTGCCTTCTCGACATGCGAGGTGGGCATTGTTTTTATTGCGAGGGTTTAAGTGATTAAGGTTTTAGTTGTCATCAGAGCATCTAATTTTAGCATTTGGTTAAATTCGAAGTAATATACAATTTTTTCTTCTGTTTTACGCATGCAGTTTTACCAAAGAATTTTCTCTCTGTTCCTTAGGGTTACTGTAGTTCATCCGGAGGTGTAAATGCTGCCAATCCTGTAGATAGCAATGCAACTTATCATGGTAGTAGTTCTGCATCTTCTAAAAGCCAGCAAATGCTGCAATTTCAAGATTCATTGCCAAATTCGCTCTTGCACAAAGAAGAAATTGGAATTGATAGTCCTTCAGATGCTAGAGTCATGCTCATTGATGGCACATCAATCATTTATAGAGCATATTACAAGCTTTTGGGTATGTTAGACTTGTCAAGTCAGAATGTTTTAGTTTAACTTAGTTTGTTACGTTAACTTATTTTTTTCAATTCGTATTTAACGGGAAATGGACTTATTTGGCAAGAGTACAATGCATAACTGGAAAGTAGCCGATAGAAACCTGTTGGTAAAGATATGTAGACGTATAATTCATAACAATTTAGAAGCAGAAATTAACTTCTTTGGATTTGTATGTGGGAAGTGTTTATACGTTGCTCTCTACTATGAGGGTTGGAAACCATGGTAGTCTGATATTTTCATAAATTTTTAAACTTACTTGAGATTTATGTCATTTTCTGCTATTACTCAAACAATTGCGGAAGGTTGTTTGTAGCCACAGATGTTTCCACTGAAAATCTACAACATTAAAAAATTTGTTGCTATTTCACATCTTTTTCTTTTAGGTGCGGTTCTCAACAAGAATGGAAACATTTCCATTATCTTTGATACTCAAATTTTAATACAATATTTTAACTTATCAATGGAATGTAAGAGCTTCACCTTAAAACTTGATCAATAAGATCTTTCAGGATTTTATTTTCTCTGGTATGTTTTATTTTTTTGGTCTCGAATAGCTCTCTGAAATCAATTAAAGTTGTAATATTTACTTATCGATTCCACTATAATACACTTGATTTTGTTTTGTTTTGTTTTTTGAGTAGTAGTGTAGTGATGTTGTTTCTTTTGATGAGAGCAGCAAAGTTGCATCATGGCTATTTATCACATGCGGATGGCAATGGAGATTGGGTTCTGACAATATTTACTGCCTTATCCCTTGTAAGTAACATTCTTATTAGGTTCTTGTTTTAAAATCTTATTTTACCCGATTTTTTTTTTCTTTTTTTATTTGTTTTCTCTTTTGTTCAAAAATAAGATATCATTCTGCTGATTGTACCTCAAAACCCCTAATGCTATCATTTGTGTCCTCCTCGTCTATGTTGTTGTCTGCTATGAAGTAATTTCGGTTAAAATATTGCAAAAAAGGATTGGATTATCAATTTTCACTCCTTTTGGTTTCTTATTAATAATAAAAAGAATCAATTGCAATTAGATTTGTAGTGTAGATATATATCTTCTGAAATGAAAGTGATAATTGAAAAGTTACAACAATAATCAATCTCCCTTTAAAAATTTGCAAAGAGCCACTGGAAGAATACAAACCAGAGAATTCGAAGACCCCTCAACCCCTACATACATTATTTGAATAGTATTAGCTAAACAAATAGGACACACCAAGATGAGGCTTACAGGAGAGATTGAAAACGCTTTAAACAGATAATATTGGTGAAAAAATTGCAAACGCTGTAGCTAGGTATGCATTTTACACCATGATAGCCCAAAAAAGACATTATCCAGGATGTAATCTGTACTTTTTCGAATATCATTCTTTTTTATAGGAAACTGAGAAATATATTAAAAGAGGAGAGAGCATAAGAAAAGGGGAGATGAGATACCTCAGAAGGCCCATGGTTACATAAACTTATTCCAATTGGCTATAAAATGGACAAGATCATAATTACAATAAAAGTTTAGAGAGCACTAAATGCATGCAAAGAAGAGTCTCATTGAGTCTTAAAATTCTTATGGACAAGAGCTCTTCTCTACGAAGACCTGCTGGATCTGCTCATGTCATGTTTTGCATAGAGAAGCCATAACTGTGTTAGACCAAAGAATTCTTGCCGATCCTTGAAAGATGTACCGATAATAGTTTGAAGGAGGGTCTCACTCCCTTGTTAGGAAAGCACCAACTTAAACAAATAGGTTGATAATTTTTGACCTAATGGAAGCAATGAAGGAGCATTTGAAAATAGGCAATGAGGATTCTCTAAATCTCGTTTACATAAAATACATCAATTTGGCATAAATGCATAATTTGGGCACTTAGAGATTTTGTTGTGTAAATCCCATTGCCACGAAGGGTCCATTGTTTAACATCTTCTTATGCTTAAAGCCTTATTTGGCCTATTATTTCAAGAAACTCAGCCCCTAAGAAGCACAGACACGAACATGATAGGACACGACAATACGTCAATTTCTAAAAAACTAGGACACAGATGGATACGTTATTTTTTTAGGATATATGTAAATGTAACATTAAAATACTAAATGTACTTACTAAAAAGCATAAATGTCAACTTACTTTATTGGGTTGAAGATGTACTCCACTAAAAAGCATAAAATGTTAAATGTACTCCTCTAAAAAAATCCTAGAGAAGGATTTGAATTTGATTATTGGGTTGGCGATGTCATCCTAATTTAGTAAAACCTATTATACTTTAGTTTAATTCATACGAAATTAAGGAAAAAAAAGTATAGAACTTATTTTATGTGATGTAACTCACACGAACAGAGGGGTGGGTCATATGGACAGAGTCTGAGGAGTCTGGCCGGAAACAAACAATATTGTCTCGGCGGAGGCAAAGGCGAGCGACTGTGTGGGGAAGGCAGGTGATGACAGTAGTGGCAAAGGTGAGCGACGGTGGTGGGTGAATGCAGAGCGTTTTCGTTCGTGGGTTGTGGGTAGCCTTCTTCATGCGTGGTCACTGAGTAGCCTTCTTTTAGGGTTTTTTTTTTGTTTAATTATTTAAGTTTTAGTTTTTGTAGGTTTTGTTTTTTAATTTCAGCTAGGCTTCACATTGGGCTTCCAAAATTGGGCTAAGGAAACAACATTTTTTTTTATCTAGTGTGTCCCACCCGTGTCCAAAACGTGTCTGAAACTAAAAGAAAATAGAATCAGACACTTCAAATTGCGTGTCGGACACGTGTCAGAACGTATCCGTGTTTGACACATATACTCCCCCTTATTTGATCCTTGGGGGTAATTAGGATTATTTTTTTGGACAAGAAACAAATTTTCGTTGATATATGAAAAGGAAAAATGTTCAAGATACAAATCCCGCAGGGACGAAAAAAGAAGAGAGAGAAGAAGAGAAAAATAACTAGTGATTAAAAAAGCCCGCCTAGGCACAAAGGCGCAACATCTGCGCCTCGCCTTGAAAAGGCGAGGCGTTCTTCATGAGGCGTGCAATTGCGCGCCTCAGCTGAAGTGGTGAAGCCCATGAAGCGCAAGCTTTTTTAATAAAAAAAAAACAAATTAAAACAAAAGACCTTAAACACAGAAACCCTTGCGTTTAGGGTCTTCTGTTTTTTTAAAAAAATTGAACGTGGCAACGTGCGGCTATAATAGAATTCGAAAGATTTTATTCCTTTTTTTTTTTGGAAAAAATCTTAACAATAAGTAGCCTAATTGTTTAATGTTTACTGATTCTTTTCCCTCCCACCTCTCACGCCCTCTAATCTTCTAATTTCTATTACTTCCCATACACGAAAACAACTCAAACGTCTCCCTTCTTATATTTCTTTCCCTCACTGTGTCTCTCTCTCTCCATCTCTTTCCAACTTCTTATATATCTCTTTCATGTTTTTGTGGACCATTGATTCTTTATGCTAAGACTTATGATGTTTTCTAATCTTATTTGGCTTTTATATGTTTTATATGTGTATATATATATTTTTATTTGTTTTTATATATAGGGTGCCTCGCGAAAAAAAACCCGTGCTTTTTTTTGCGCCTCGCTCTTAAGCTCCAGAGGTCTATTGAGCTTTTGTGGGCCTCGAGCTTTTTAAATCACTGAAAATAACACAGAATTAGCACAACAAGAGCAATACAAGCTCAGAGAAGATAAAAACATTCTAAACTAGAACTTAGAAACCTCAACCAGTCGAAATACTAAAATCGGAGCGAGAAAAGGTCATTTTCATAAAGTCTATCAAGCAGTAATCACCAAAAATGAAGCCTCAATGCTATCTTCAAAATATCCTCCAATAATAAGCCACCATATGCCAACCCACAAGCTGTAAAGAATCTTTGAAATCCTCACCTACCAACAACCAACAAAACTAAAATTGCAAAGCTTTAAAAATTTCAAAAGACATAGAGAACCTTTCGACTTTCTCGAACAACTTAAAGCTCAGAGAACGCTACTCATTTTTTCTTAAAAGTCAGAGAATGCTATCAAATGGGACAAGAGTAACCTGAAAATCTTCCTCGAAGGATTGTGGTAGACCTCCGATTACAAAGAGGTATAGTAGAAGGAAGGCTAGGAGAGATGAACAGGGGTGGAGAGGGAATTCTGTTTTGTGGGCCCGAGTTTGTTACGGGGCATTTTGGGAAAGTAAGGAGTTAGTTATATATATTGTTGTTAGTAGGGGGGATATTTTTGGTAGAATTTTCCTGATTGTAAGGAGTTGATAGGAGAGACTAGGGAGCTCTCGAATCTCCCTCAGCCCTGTAATTTCCCTCTAATACATAAATAATAGAAGCAAATTCTATCATTTTGGTATCAAAGCAAGAAATTATGGGGAATGCTTACTAGGATGGAAAATAGAGTGGTGTTGGCGGTAGAGGATAATTGTGAATCATGGAAGGAGTTGGCAATGTTCAAGGAGGAAATAAGGTTATGGATGATGGCTGTGTCGCAAAAAATGGGGATCGGTGAGAAGAACCAAGATGACAAAGGGAAAGGGCCTATGATAGATGAAGGAATAGGGGAGAAAACACCGATGAGCATCGAAAATTCCAGTGAAGGATCCAATCACTTGACGAACGCACTGGCTCCCTTTTCGATCTTCGATTACGGAAGTTAGAGGTACTGATTTTTGAAGGGGAAAACCTAGATGGATTGCTTCATCGGGTAGCTTGGTATTTTGTGATTAACCGCTTATCGGACAAGGACAAATTAGAAGCAGCGATTTTGTGTCTTGACGGTGAAGCTTTGGCCTGGCATCAATGGGAGGAGAAACAGAGGTCGATACAAATCTTGGAAGAATTTCAAGCATTATTGCACCAACGCTTTTGACCTATCATGGAAGGCACCTTGTGTGATCGTTTCCTGGCCGTATGACAGGAGATGACGGTCAGGGATTATCGACGAAGATTTGAGGAGGTTGCCGATGCTGTCGACGGAATTCCTGCCTTCAATCCTTGAGAGTATTTTCATCAATGGGCTGAAGGAAGAATTGAGGAAGGAGGTAAGAGTGATGAAGTCCAATGGGCTCAAAGAAATAATGGGGATGGCTCAGTTAATCGAGGATAAGAATTCTAAAGATTCAGCCCGAACGTCTCAAGGAGGAAAAAACGGCACAGTGGATCGATCAGTACGCTGAAATCAACTGGGTCATCAAGCGGGTCGGGCCGCACCGTTTCCTTAAGTGCTCTTTGGAAAGTGTGCTTTATTGAGGTGTACCATCCCAAGATCACCGTCAGCAAAGGTCTTCTCACGGTAGTGACTATTTGTTGTTGCTTTATATGATGGTGTAGCTTGAAGGACGTTATCTGTAACCTCTTTATGTAACTCAACCTAAGAAGCACGGACACGGACACGGGACACGGACACGACACGGCGATACGTCAATTTCTAAAAAACTAGGACACGGACACGCTGGGGATAAGTTATTTATTTATTATTTTTTTTAGGATATAGGTAAATTTAACATAAAAATGCTAAATATACTTCGCTAAAAAACATAAATGTCAAGTAAATTTATTGGGTTGAAGATGTACCCCACTAAAAAGCATAAAAATAGTAAATGTAATCCATTAAAAAATCCTAGAGAAGGATTTGAATTTGATTATTGGGTCGAAGTTGTCATCCTAATTTAGTAAATCATATTCTACTCCAGTTTAATTCATATGAAATTAGGGAAAAAAGGAAGTAAGAATAGAGCTTATTTAATTTAACTCACACAAACAGAAGGGTGGGTCACTAGGTAGCGTTTTAGGGTTTTTTTTTTGTAGTTTAAGTTTTTGAGATTTCAGCCAAACTTCTTGGACTTCCAAAATTGGGCTAAGGAAACAATATTTTTTTATTTGGTGTGTCCCTCCCGTGTCCAAAACGTGTCTGAAATTAAAATAAAAAATTTAATATTCGGACACTTTAAATTGCGTGTCGGACACGTGTCTGGAGCGTGTCCGGACGTATCCGTGTCCGACACGTGTCCGACACAGACACTCCTCCTTTTTTGCCGTGTTCGTGTTTTATAGAACTCAACGATTCTTTCTGCCATGTGCTCTGCTTCTTGATTAAAATCCATTGTAGACGGGAGATTAGTAAGATCTGCAGTTAGTCTAGGAAGTCTAGTTATGGAAATATCCTTCCTAGGCTTCCTTATTAGTGCAGATGGCCTTAAGATGGACCCTTCCAAGATTCGGGCTATTTCTGAATGGCCCCAATCTCAATCTATCAAAGGTGTACAATGCTTCCTAGGCCTAGCATCCTTTTATAGAAAATTCATTAAAGATTTTAGTACATTGGCTGGACCTCTCACAGATTGCTTAAAGAAAGGAAATTTTAGGTGGGATACCACTCAAAGGGACAACTTTAACATCCTTAAAACCAAACTAACTCAATGGCCAGTACTTCATTTACCAGATTTCACACAACCCTTTGAAGTGGCAGTAGATGCTTTCGGAATTGGAATCGGGGCTGTTTTAACCCAAAACCAACATCCAATAGAATATTTCAGCGAAAAACTTTGCCAATCTCGCCAAAATTGGAGCACATACGAGTAGGAACTATATGCCCTTGTTAGAGCTCTTAAGCAATGGGAGCATTATTTACTAAGTCAGACATTTATCCTATTTACAGACCACTTTTCTTTAAAATTCCTGCATACTCAAAAGTCCATTAGCCGAATGCATGCAAGATGACTCTCATTTTTACAACAATTTGATTTTGTTATAAAACACAAAACTGGAACACTAAACAAAGCAGCTGATGCCCTTAGTAGAAAAGTTACATTATTAACGTTACTTCAAGGGGAAATAATTGTGGTGTAGGCAATTGAGAGATTTTATTGGATAGAGTAGTGATCAACTACAAATGAATAGGATTACTCCTATTTATAGAAGAATGCCTCACACAGAAACTAGCCGTTAGGCTTTTAACCAACTAAGAGCTTATTACTAACAATTAGGATTGATAACTATCCAACTTAAAGAAATACAGCTATTAGACTACATTAGAATTCTCCCCCCATAGAATTAAACTCGACCCCGAGTTATGTAGCTAAAGAAAAGCTGTCCGGTGCTTCGTAATGTGTCAAGTCAGCTTCGTTGAAGATGGGGCTGATGTTGTATTCTAGTGGTAGCTTGATTTTAAAGGCATTCGGTCCGCATTTCTGTAGGATAGAAAAGGGACCTATCTTCTTTTTGTTGAGCTTGCTGAATTTCCCCAGGGGAAATCGTCCCTTTCATAGATAAACCATTACTAGACCTCCTTCTTTGAAGTCATGTTGTCTTCTTTTAGTATCGGCCTGAATTTTGTATTTTGAATTAGCCACTTCCATATGATCTCGAACTTCTTGA
Source organism: Momordica charantia (assembly GCF_001995035.1). Next base: position 674,599 of record NW_019104544.1, read on the forward strand.
TGTAACTGAACAATGCGTTCTGCCATTTGTTCTGCCTCTACATTAACATCAACATAGGAAGGGATATTAGTAAGGTCAACTGTTAGGCGATGTAATTTAGTATAGACTACCTCAAATGGGGACTTCCCTGTTGTTCTATTCCGCATATTATTGAAGGCGAATTCGGCTTGGGCAAGAGCAAGGTCCCATTGCTTGGGTCGATTACTGGAGAGACACCGGATTAAGTTGCCTAAGGTTCGATTTGTTACTTCTGTTTGTTTGTCGGTTTGGGGATGTTTAGTTGTACTGTATTTGAGAGAGGTATTGAATTTTCGCCAGTGCGCGCCAAAAAATAGCTAAGAAACTTGACATCTTGATTTGAAACTATTGTTTTAGGAATTTCATGTAGGCGAACGATCTCCCTGAAAAATAAGTTAGCCACATATACGGCATCAGAACTCTTTTTACATGCCAGCAAATGGGTCATCTTACTAAATCTATCTACCACTACAAACACTGACTCGAATCCTCTAGGAGTTTTGGGAAGTCCAAGGATGAAGTCCATGGAGAGATCCCCCATATTGATTCCGGAATTGGTAAAGGGGAATAAAGGCCGGTGTTTTGTGAATATCCTTTATTTGTTTGGCAGATAAAGCATCAGGATACATAGCTAAAAACATCTCGTCGTAACTAAGGCCAATAATACCAGGAGGCTACTAAGTTGTAGGTTTTGTCTCAGCCAAAATGGCCGGTTAAACCTCCCGCGTGTAAGTCTTTAATGAGAGCTTCACGATGGGATGTGCGAGGTATACACAACTGATCCCCTTTAAAGAGGCATCCATCTAATAAATGGAAGTCTTTTGTGTTTCCATGGTTAGTGCAATTAAGCCAAATATCTTTGGAATCGTTGTCGGATTCGTATGTGGCAGGGTAAATTGTCAAAGGCTACTATTTCACCTTGTAGAATGGTTAGTAACGTGCCTTTTCTGTTTAAGGCGTCAACGGCTTTGTTTGTGACTCTCGACTTATGCTTGATGACAAAGTTGGAATCTTTGGAGAAAAGAGAGCCGTCTAGCATGCATACGACTTATGCTTTTCTGTGTATGAAGGAACTTTAGAGAAAAATGGTCAATAAACAATATTAATTCCTTGTTAAGGAGATAGTGTTCCCATTGCTTGAGGGCACGGACTAAGGCATACCATTCGGGAAGGGCTTAATTTTTCACTAAAGTATTCTATGGGATGGTTATTTTGGGATAGGACTGCCCCTATGCCTATGCCTGAAGCATCTACACTAACTTCAAACGGTTGAGAAAAGTCTAGGAGTGCAAGGACAAGGCTTTCGATGAGTTTGGTTTGGATAGTTCAAAAGCTGTTAGTTTGAGTAGTTCCCCAAGAAAAGTCTAGGAGTGCAAGGACAAGGCTTTCGATGAGTTTGGTTTGGATAGTTCAAAAGCTGTTAGTTTGAGTAGTTCCCCAAGAAAACTTTCCTTTCTTTAGACAATCAGTTAAAGGGGCCACTAATGTGCTGAAGTTGTGAATGAATTTTCTGTAAATTGATGCTAGCCCTAGAAAGCATTGTATGTCTTGGACGCTAGTGGGTATAGCCCAATCGGAGACAGCTTGTGTTTTCTTAGGGTCCATTTTTACAGTATTGTTGCCTAAAAATACTAAGTGAAGATGATGCATATGGTCTTCTTTTGAACGACTATACATTAAAATGTCATCAAAATAAACTACAACAAATTTATTAAGGAATGGAAGCAAAACCTGGTGCATTAATTGCATGAAGGTGCTAGGTGCGTTAGATAAGCCAAAAGGCATCATGAATGCTGTTATCCATTCGTCTCCTGGCCGGATTCTTATCTGATGGTAGCCACTTCTGAGATCTATCTTGGAGTAGATTGAAGCTCCTCCCAATTGATCAAATAGATCATTAATACGGGGGATGGGGAATCTGTACTTGACTGTAATCTTGTTAATGGCCCGAATATCCACACACATTCTCGAGGTACCGTCTTTTTTAGGAGTAAGTAAAGCTGGAACCACACAAGGACTTAAGCTTGGCTGGATATGTCCTTTTTCTAATAGTTCTTGGATTTGGTCATGTAAGTATTCAGCCGGACACATTCTATAGCAGGCTAAGTTGGGAAGTGTGGTTCCAGGTAGGAGATCAATTTGGTGTTGAATGTCTCAGATAGGTGGAAGAGTTGTTGGGAGTGTCGTAAGGGACGGGAATTGCTAGGGTCAAATTGTTTAATCACCAAACCAAGGATTGGACCATCCTTGTTGGAGGAGAGTTGTTTCCCGTTTGAAAAGTAAAAAAGTTGACCCTTGTCTTTGGGTTTAGATACATGGGAGCCTGTCAAGGGTAGTGTTAGAATCCATATAAATGAATTAAATTTACCCTACCCATCAGCTTAAGCTTTTGGGTTGAGTGGTGGTTTGTTCATCCTTAAGATGGTATCAGAGAGGTCCTATGTTCGAACCCCTGCATTGTCGTTTCCTCCCATTTATTATGATTTCCACTTGTTGGGTCTT
>NW_019104544.1:677283-729489 GCF_001995035.1 Momordica charantia
CTTTTGGGTTGAGTGGTGGTTTGTTCATCCTTAAGACGACGGCGGCGGCGGCGGCGGCGAGGGCGAGTGTTGGATAGCAATGAACAAAAACCCTAAGGCACACAACCTAATGGGCGCAAAACCCTAATGGGTATCAAAATCCTAACGGGCAAGAAACCTAGAAACCTAGAGCTCTGATACCATGTAGAGACTAAGGTTGGAGAGAATCCAAATGTAATGTATTCTCATTATTAAAGTCTATATATATAGACAAATATACAAGGTTGACCTAATCCTATAAGGAGAAGGTAAATGACAAATTAATATTAATACAAGAATATAAAATATACTAATATATACTCTAACAGGTAGTAGAACAACTGTTTTGCCCATCCAGGAGAATTCATATGTGTTCTCCAGTCCTTTATGAGTAGCTTGCATGTCGTATTGCCATGGTCGACCAAGGAGGATGTGACATGCATCCATGTCAATGACATCACAAATAATTTTGTCCTTATAGTTATTACCTATAGATAAAGGAACGGTGCAAATGCTGGTAACAGGTGCTTTCCCCCCTTTTTTAATGCAACTTGTCTTGTACGGGGTTGTATGAGGAGAGGTTTTGAGGTTTAAGGCTGTTACTAACTTGCTAGAAACTACCTTTTCTGTGCTACTACTATCAATGATAACATTACATACCTTTCCATTAATTGTACATCGGGTCTGAAAAAGGGAGTGTCGTTGAGGAAAAGAATCTGTCTTTAGTGTGAGTAAGATCCTTTCGAGAATACATGAGAGTTGTTCTCCTTCATCAGGTTCTAGAAACAACCTCTCTTCACTCTCCCCCTGATTAATATCTTGTTCAACATCCTCGGCTTCATCCATGATATGAATAGCTCGTCTTTGTGGGCATTCACTGGATAAATGCCCTGTTTGACCACATCTGAAGCACCTTCCCAATGTAGGTCGGGTATAGGCATTCCCAGCTTTCTTAGTAGTGTAGTTCTAGCTTGATTTGGTTTCCTCAGCCGCCTTACCCTTAGAAGTAGAAGCTGTGCCTTGGTTGAAAAGTTTATCAGTTGTAGGAGTTACCTTTTTAGCTATTTCATTGGTAGCCCGCCGCTGATATTGATTCTTGTATTTGCTGGTAAGTTGTTCTTCTATAGTCACAGCAGTAGCAATGGCTTTGTTGAGGTAGCCAATAGGTTGAATTTGAATCCGTTCTTTGATATCAGCACGGAGACCGCCGATAAATCTTGCTACCTGGTATTGATCATTTTCACCTATATTGGTTCACGCCCCCAACCTATGAAACTCTTTCGTGTACTCAGTAATGGATCTTGACCCTTGATGGCAGGTTTGGTATTGATTATAAAATACCTGTTCATAATTGATAGTAAAAACCGAGTTCGCATCAACTTTTTCATTTTTTCCTACACCCGAATGGGATGTTTTCCAAATCGGTGGCGGTTGGTTTCAAGCTGTTCCCACCAAGCTGAGGCACCCCCCTTTAATTTTAGGGCTACCGGTTTTGCCTTTTTGTGGTCAGGGGTATTCATGTATTCAAAGAAACTCTCTACATTCTTGATCCATTCAAGAAAACCCTCGATATCGAGTTTGCCATCAAAGGTTGGTAAATCAACCTTCATCTTGTAGTCAGTTGGTTCCCTTTGGTGTTGGTTGTAATACTGATTGCCTCGCCGGCCTAATGCCCAATCTGGGATGTCGTCTTCATCACTTGATGAGTCAACTATCAGTGCTCTATTTCGATTAGGGCCATGCTGCCTATAGGTGGGATTATAAGACCTACGGGGTTCTTGGTATTGTCCGAGGTTAGGGAATAGTTCTTGAATCATACCTTGATTATCTTGCAGAAAATCGTGGCCAGAATTGGTGTAGAAGGATTTGTGTGGCCATGGGAAAGGGAAATTTGGGATGGGATCTTGGATTGGGAGGGGTTCTTGGCGCAATCTTGGTGCTGTTTGCTTATCATCATCATCGGTCTTGATCCCTTTGTCTCGCGCCTCCTTCCCTTTGTTGCTTCTTGGTTGGTCTTGATGGAGATGAAGGTAATCCAGCTTGTCAACAATTTAATACAGAATCTGACGAATCTCTACCACATTCCTTTGGAGATTTTCAACATCTCCTTCAACCATCATTAATCGATTGGTTGAGGTTCGTGGAGAGAGGACGAGAGTATCTTCTGTCTCTTTTCCGGCGAGAGAGGGATCTCCTACTGTAGGAGCAGATTTCTTCCCCGCCATTGTGAAAAGCCCAAGATTCTTGGAGCTTTGATACCAACTTGGTGTAGGCAATTGAGAGATTTTATTGGATAGAGTAGTGATCAACTACAAATGAAGGATGACTCCTATTTATAGAAGAATGGGCCTCGAATAGAAACTAGCCGTTAGGCTTTTAACCAAGTAACAACTTATAACTAACAATTAGGATTGATAACTATCAAACTTAAAGAAATACAGCTATAAGATTACATCGAATTGCCTTTGATGATCTCCCTACAATATACACAACAAATACTGATTTTAAGGATATCTGGGGTAAATGTCTAGATCTTAGTCAGTCCGGGGACTTACATATAGTAAATGGGTACTTGTTTAAAGGAGATCAATTGTGCATACCCCATACCTCTTTGCGAGAAGTCGTTATCAAGGACCTCAATGCCAGAGGATTGGTTGGACATTTTGGCTGAGATAAGACTCTTCACCTCGTAGCCACCAGATTTTTTTGGCCTTAGTTAAGAAAGGACGTTATCGGTTTTGTCTCCAAATGTTTTAAACAAATATGGGTACCAAACAAAATACTGGGTTATACATTCCTCTTCCTACACCCAAAACCATTTGGGAGGATTTGTCAATGGACTTTATCCTCAGGCTACCTAGGACACAATATGGGTTTGATTCTGTATTGGTTGTAGTAGATCGTTTTAGTAAAATGACACATTTTCTTGCATGTAAAAGGACTTCAGATGTTGTTTACGTGGCTAATCTCTTTTTCAAGGAAGTTGTTCGCCTTCATGGCATTCCAAAGTTTATTTTCTCTGATAGGGATGTTAAGTTCCTCAGCCACTTTTGGAAAACTTTGTGGTGCAAATTCGATACATCCCTCAAATATAGTACTGCCAACCATCCACAAACGGATGGGCAAACAGAGGTGACTAACCACACACTTGGGAACATAATTCGCTGCCTTTGCATGGACATACCGAAGCAATGGGATTTAACACTCGCCCAGGCCGAATTCGCTTTCAACCACATGAAAAACAGAACAACGGGGAAGCACCATTTGAGATCGTTTATACCAAACTTCCTTGTTTAACTGTTGACTTAACTAATGTTCCTTCTTCTGTTGATTTTAGTTTGGAGGCAGAAAAAGTGGCTGAACGGATAACAATTACACCAGGAAGTATATAATCACATTGAAGAAGCCAATGAAAAGTACAAAAAGGCAGCGGACAGCAAACGATGGGAACAAGACTATAAGGAAGGAGATTTGGTGATGATACATTTGACAAAAGGCAGATTGCCCACTGGTTCTGCTCATAAGTCGCAGAAAAAGAAATTTGGCCCGTTTGAAATCTTGAAGAAATACGGCCCCAATGCATACAAAGTGAACCTCCCTCCAGACTTCAATATCAGTCCCATCTTCAACGTTGCTGATATTTATCCCTATGAAGCTCTGGATACTTTTACTTTGGCAGCTTAAACTCGAGGCCGAGTTTTTTTAGGAGGGAAATTGATGTAACTAACTCTTCTTAAGTTAGTTAGTTTAAGTTGTTGGTTAGTTAGTAGCCTATTCTTCTTTTACCGTGGCCTTCATATCTATAAATAGGGGCCTCTTTTGTATGTTTAAGTCGAGTGTTTCAAGTTAAGAATTTTCTTTCAATTGGTTTACACCAGAAACCTTTATTTCGGGGGGGCATTATGTGAATTTAAGAAATAGAGACTTTGTAGTGAAAGACTTCTTACTGTCTAAGGTCCACTGTCCTCCCCTCTCTCCTCCCGAAAAGAACAAAGCAACTCTGTCAAGGAGAGAATACTGTCAAACTCGGACTCTCTAAAACCCCTTTTGAAGTTTAGGTTCTAGTCACATCGGGCTTCGTCCCAACAATCTGCCACAATAGCATCTTTCTTGTGCGAATGGTTGAAAAGATTCGGGTAGGAACGGTCAAGAGGGGAGTCTGTCAACCAAGCATCCCTCCAAAATCTAACCCTTTGTCCATTTCCTTCTTTAAACCAAATGAAACTCAAGAAAGAGGCACTAAACTTTGCAATATCAGACCAAGGGCTTTCAAAAGCTTTCCCTTTTGGAGGAAGGGATGACCAATCGTGCAAACTCTCGTCATATATACTTGCAACAGTCCTTCTCCACAAGGCATCCCTTTCATTCAAGAATTTAGGGCCTCAGCCCATGGTATTTGTGAAGGGATATGGATAAAAAGTTTATTGCGACTACAAGGCTGTCATCTCCATAGTCCACAATCTAGTCCAACATGATAGGACTAAGCATATTGAAATTGACAAATATTTCATAAAGGAAAAACTGGACACCGATTTGATATGTATCCCTTACCTCCCAACAATAGAGTAGATTGCTGATGTGTTGACAAAAGGACTACAAAAGTACAATTTAACAGGATGATTGATAAGTTGACAATGAAAGATATCTTTAAATTAGCTTGAGGATGAGTGTTGGTTTATTTGTGAATATTAGCTGTAAATATTAATTTATTAATTGTTATTCTTATTTCCTTTTATGTATTGATTTTTATATCCTTTTATGTATTGAGCCTTTCTCCTATATAAAAAGGCTATGTATTTCTTACTTTTGATATATTGGAATACAACTATTTTACTCCATCTAAATCAACTGTATTAAACTCACCAGAAGGTTCGAACTTGAGATCTAAAAGCCAGTATGACCAAACGATCCCAAGGCCTTGCTAACTGGGCTGCCCCTTGAGGGCGTCTCCTGCTCCTTAGTAAAATTGATTTGGAGCTCTAAGGACATAACCTGGGCTTCTTTAAATGCAATGGATTCGTTGGCGGTACCCTCGTTACGTGGAAGGAGGCCTACTTTAGTTATTAAGGAAGTGATGGAATGGAAGGCTCTTTCTCCTTGTCTATCTCTCCCTCTCTGAGATGGTTTCTCTAATGTTTTGCCTCTGGCTTACTCAGGGGAGAGTTTGGGAAGGAGTTTTAGGACCTCCTATGGTTTATGCGTCCCATTTTGCTTGGTTCCATTGGGTTGAAAAGAGAAGTCCTATATGTACGTGGGAGGATTTCAATTAGCCTTGGTATTGAGATTCCAGTCCATGTAGGAAGGAATCCTTTTGTAATTATCCTTTCTCCATTCTCCTTTTATGATTTTTGGGGATTTAAATCTAAATTATTTTTGTAAATATTTCTTCTTTGTTTTGATGACCAAATGGAGAGCCTTTTTCTAATTTTCTTGGTATCTGTACATCCTTCACTTGTACTTCTCGATGTCTCATGGGAAAGTCTTTTGTTTCTTAGCAAAAAAATGATGGGCAGTATTACCCAATTCTGAAACAAGAAAGATGGACATTTCTTGTAACGAAGATGATATATTTATTTATTGTGATTTCTCAGCAGGTAAACTTAAACTTTTCTGTTTGGTTCACAGTGATTTATTATTTTCTTGCAGATTGTTGATGTTCTTGAGTTCATGCCTTCTCATGTGGCGGTAGTTCTTTTTCCCTTGGTGCCCTTTTTGATTATGTTATTGTAAAAATTTGTTGATTTTCTTGATTTTTTATGTAAAAGTTTATTTGAGTGTCTCAAGGAACACACGATTACTTTATTATGTAGGGTTAAGTAGCATTTGGTCCTCAGGTTTTAGTTCTGCTTTCATTTGGTGCATAAGTTTTGAAATCTTATGTTTTTCTTATGAGGTTTTAATAATGCCTCATTTTGTCTCAACTTTTAATTTTTTGTTTATGGAAAAATGATAGTGACTTTTTCTAATATTGTCTTAAGTTGATGTGGCGGTATTTCATTTTTTTGTGTGACAAAATAATTTTATTTGATTTTTTTTGAAACAAGAGACAATTTCATTGATGTAATGAAAAACAGAAATAAAACATAGAAGAAACAAAGAAGAAAACTTGAAAAAACTAAAACTGCCCGAATACAAGGGCCAAACCGAACCATATAAAGACTCCAACAAACAAAAATAAAAGCTTCTCAGTTTAGACAAATATCAAGAGAGTTATAATCCAAAAAGACATTAGAAAGGGAACACCATGATGCTTTTTGAGAAGCCAAGTCAAACTGAACCGACCGAGGAACTGCAAAACTTGTTTTGAAAGATTCTATGGCTGCGTTCCAACCATAATTTTAAAATAATGACTTGGACCATAATAAATGAGCTTTTGGAGGTAAGATGACCCAACCAAGAGGTCAAAACATTAGCTTGGTAGTCATTCGTGAAGACCCAAGGAATCCAAAATCTTTTAAAGAAAGGGAACTAGCAATGCACGGAGAAAGATCATCCAAAGAAAATGTGATTGTGGTCTTCAGAATCTGCAAAAACAGAGGAAACAAATACAAGGCAAAAGTTGAAAGTGAGAAAGGTTCCGTTGAAGGATATCTTCCGTGTTTAAGCTGCTGTTTAAGAGCATCCAGATCAAAATGTTGATTCTTTTAGGACAATTAGTCTTCCATAAGGCTGAAAAAATATTTTTCTGCATTGGGGAAGGCTTAAATAAATGGCTGAAAAGTGAGTTTACTGAGAAGTTCTCTGACGAATCCAAATTCCAGCTAAGGTTGTCTTTAACCGAAAAGAGTTTGATAGGGTCCAAGAATTCCAGTAAGCTGCTAAGTTCGGCAATTTCTTCATTTTTTAAGTGTTTCCTATAAGAGATAAACCCAAGAAAGAAGATTCTGATCCCATAAATCAGCATCAAGACCTGAAGGATGTAAAACCACCTATAAATAAGTTAAAAATGCAATTTGAGAGGAAGAACATCTAACCAACGATCATGCCAAAAAGAACTCTTGTACCATTGCCAACGGTAAAAGATAAATGAAGATTCATCTTCCCCCAAATTCTAGAGTTGCTACACCAGGTACTATGCAAAGATGCGTTTCTTCTTTCAACCGTGTGCCAACCTTGAGACTCTAAGCCATAAATGCTTGAGATTACTTTGTGCTAGAGACTATCTGTCTCTTTCATAAAGCGCCAACCCGATTTTGCTAGAAGGGCAATATTCATTTGTTTCAGACCAGCAATCTCTAGTCCACCATCCGAAAGGGATTTTGAAGTGATAGGCCAACGAACCAAGTGATTTACATTGCCACCTTCATGCTCTTCCTAGAAGAAAATGCATAGTTTCTTTTCTATCTCATGGACTACCTTTGAAGGCATAAGGAAAATAGACATGTAATATGACGAAATATTTGAAAGTACTGAGTTGCATAGAGCCAACCTACCTCCACTCGAAAGACTGAAGTGCTTCCATCTCTCCAGCTTCTTTGAAATTTTATCTATAATCGGCTGCCAAAATGATGTTGATTTTGGGCTACCACCAAGAGGAAGACCAAGGTACTGAAAATGTAAAGAGCAAGCACGCTCACTCCCACACCAGAAAATCATTTAAAAATACTCTCTCCCCCACCCCAACCATGCCCACCCCCACACCAGCACTTCTACACCAGCACCCCCACCCTCGGTGTCAATTGGTTGTCCACCCCACACCAGAATCCCCACCATGGGTCCCTTAGTTGGCCCTACCCTCGCCGCCACCACCACCATAGCTTCAAATCTGAAAATTTCTTGATTTGGGGATGAGGGGTCTGAGAAGGGTTAGATAAAAGGGGCGTAACTGTTGGGGAGTTAATAGCTGTGGGGGTGGCAGGTGCAGGGCAGGGGAAGAGAGAGTGTCGGGCGCACAGTGTATTGGGGAAGAGAGGGGCCGTTGGGGATGGAGAGAATATTTTTAAGTAACTTTTTTTGTCACATAAACAAAAACAACTGTAAAACATTGTTAATTATCATAAGAAAGTATGTAAAAAAGCCGTATCAATTTTTGGTTAAGGGAGCTAACAAATAATTAATAGTAGGGACCAAAATAGAGTCTTATTGAAACCTCAAGGGCAAAAACATAAGATTTTGAAATCTAAGGAACAAATGAAAACTAATCTCTAACCTTAGAGACCAAAAGGATATTTATCCCTATTATAAATTGGTTAGATTAGCTAAGAATTCTATGATGATGTCAGTTTAATTGGTTGCCAATTGGTAATTAGGACTGCAAGTGTGTGTAGTGTAGAATCCTTCATCCATCGGTTAATGCTCATGTTTCATAACTGAACATAACTAACTAACTGGCCTTTTCTGTGGTTTGGTGTTTAGTTTGTGCATTTCAAAAGTGTTGTCTTAACCATAGATGCTATAGCAATATTCATGTACACATTCTCCATGTTGTGCAGGTTGTGTTCGACCATGATGGTAAGATACAAGATACAAAAATCGTGTCATATTACTGATTTCTAAAAGAACACGTATGTGCTTGTATTCAATTAAGTTTCTTAGATTTGCAATTTTTGTAATTATCTACTTGCAATCTTGCATGTACTTTATACGACAAAGAAGTACTACATGGACACACAACACGGATACGACACAACATGGACATGGCGACACGTCAATTTTCAAAAAAGTAGGACATGATACGTTAGGAGACACATTAATTTTTTTTATATTAAAATATATCAAATATTAACGTAACTATTTAATATTTAAATAAAAAATTGACTTAAATACTTTTAAAAAAGTAGAGATATTTAGAGAAAAAGAGGACTTATTTATTTATTTATTTTTTATTAAGAAATATTGCAAGAAAAAGGTATTATGACCAAAGTTTATAAAACACCCTTGAATAATCTCATCTGTTAGTCTTGGAAAGACATAATTATTGGAAGATAAAACTTGCCACTTGTTAGTCATGGAGGAGAGATATTGTATGCACTTCTGACTTTTCTTTTTATTTTTATTCTTCTTTTCTATCTCTTTTTCTTCTCATTCTTCTAAATTAAATTTTCTTGCTTATTCTTATTCTTCTTGTATTATTCATTTTCTTCTTTTGACCTTCTACTTTCGACTCATCCTTTGCTTTCAACTGTTCTTATTTCGATTCTGCCTTTTTTTTTCTCTTTCTTTTGGATCCTTCTTCTTTTGACTCATCCGAAAGGGAGAAACTGAAGCATGGAGAAGATTTTGCGTGGGTAGTAGAATAGGACGGTTGAATTGGAGGAGATTTCGCGTGGGTGGAGAAGCTTTCGTGGAGGTGGACTCATGGGTAGTTGAAAACCAAAAGGAAATGGAAAACCTAATGGTTTGGTAGGCTTGACACAAGTACAACGACACGTCAATTTTCAAAAAATTAGGACACGATACATTAGAAACATGTAAAATTTTTTTCTTATAAAAAATATATTTATTTATATTACATATTATCCATATTTAATACTTTTAAAGTAATGTTTACCTTTAAACATCAACATAAATACATAATACTTAATTTTTAAAAAGAAAGATATATTAACAAAACAAATTAATATTTAATAAAGAAAAATCAAACTTACTCAACATTTAACAAAATTTTACTTGTAATAGACTTGGAGAATTTTATAAAATGTTTAGTGACTGCCATCTGGAAGTCATGAAGGAAGTCTATTTATTGGGAGAGCAATTCAATGAAGGAAGTCTATTTCTTAGGAGAGCAAATTCGTCATTCATGGAGGGAAATACTTCATGCACAATCATTAGGAGAGCAAATTCGTCATTCATGTGACTGAGCGCTAGGTGGCGTTTGAGAACTGACAAAGACGTCAATGGGAAAGAACGAACGGCGATGGAGAACAGACTGAGACGTTGTCGTGAAAGAATGGGCGGCTAACGGCTTCGTTGGAGGAAGGCAGATGGTGGAAGGCAGATGAAGAAAGGAAAGGAAATGGATGCGTTGCAAAGAGAACGACCCGAAGATGAAACCCTAACGACTCGAAGAGAATACATCAGAGAACAACGGCGAAGGTGATGGCGAGCGGCAACGATGATGATCGGCAACGTTGATGGCGGGAGGGCGCGACGGCTGGAGGGCGGCAACTACCCGAGTTAAGGTTCGGGTTACAAGGGTTCTCTAACTGCAAGGCAGATATCATCCTCACACCTCTAGGTTGCTTGATGCTAGTTGTAACCATGGTGGGGTTGTTACTTGTGATAATCATGCACTTGGGCAAGGGCATCGATATTACTTTGTGTTCGATAAGGAATTCCATTCTCACTACAACGTCAAAGTCATCCATGTGGACCACTACCAAATCAACACGCCCTGTCCACATCCCTAATTTTAAGGATACTCTTTTAGAAACTCCCACAATGGGTAGAGCTTTAGAATCAACAGCCTTCATCTTGCCAGTTTCTTTATCAATGGCCAATTCTAGTCGGCAGACTTCTTGCTTAGTTATGAAGTTATGGGTTGCACCCGAGTCAACCATGGTGCTCTCAACAAGTTTGGAGTTGATCGTAGCATCTACGAACAWAAGCCCTTTCTCAGGCGTTCCTTTAGGTCCATTGACCTTCATTTGGATAGCATAGAGAAATTTCAACGCCCCCATTTTGGGTGTTTTCCCATTTTCTTCCTTCTCACACTCAGTCTCGGTTTCTGGCTCACTACACGACTGAACAGACACTTAAAGGGTAGTAAGGGTTGCTCGATGCGGGCATTCAGCTATCTGGTGAGGGCCCTTGTATAGGAAACATGATATTGGCCGCTGAGCATTGGGGTTTTGTGGATACTGCCCTTGAGATGGACCGACATTTGAGCCCTATGGTCTCGTCGACTCCCCTACTCTTTGGAGTATAAGGTTTGAACATCTTGTTACCCCCAGTGGGGTTTGAAGCGTTTTTCTTCGGTTGAGATGGCTTGCTGCTATAATCTAGCATTCCGCAGCGGCCATGGCAGTGGCGAGTTCCTGCACCTTCTGTTCGTATAACTTTGTTATGGCCCATGGTTTTAGTCCTTCGACAAAGATGAATACTTTGTCTTTCTTTGACATATCACGAATATCAAGCATCACAACAGTGAACTATTTCACATAATCCCAAATGGTTCCAGTATGTCTAAGTTCATGTAACTTCATTCTAGCGACGAACTCAACATTTTCGAGGAAGAACTGAGCCCTCAACTCTTTGTTGAGGTCATCCCATGTATTTATCGTAAATAGACCATTCTAGATATCGTTGATCTTAGATTTCCACGATAGCCTTGCATCGTCAGTAAGATAAATGGTGGCTTCGGTCACTTTCGTTTCTTCTGATGTTGTCCTAGTAGCCTTGAAGTATTGCTCAATATTAAACATGAAGTTCTAGAGAACCTTCGTATCTCGATTTTCGTTGAAGGGTTTGGGCTCTGGGACCTTAAATTTGTTGAACCCCATGGTCACTTGGTTGGGAGTCTGATTTCCCATAGCTCGCATGGTCAGATTAACTTTTGTATTGATTTTTGCCATTTAGCTCTGAGGGTTTCTATAGTCACTTTGACGTCCTCAGTCATTTCATTAAATAGTTGTATATTTTCATCTATCAATGAAAAGTTGTTTCTTATTAAAAAAAAATAAATTAAATAGTTGCATCATTGTTGACTGCGAATGGTTTAACTCACCCATACGCACTTCCATTTGGGTGGTTGGGTTTGCGGAGTTGTCTTCACGTACAAAGCTATCGGGACGCGTAGCTTTACTTTTAGGGCCTCAACCTTTGCAGCTAATTCTTGTATCTGTAGCCCATCTACTCGGGCGTTCACAACATCTATTTCGCCAACCTTATTGGAGAACTCATCGAATCGCGTCTCCAGCAGACGGAGGATATCGGGGCTTCCCTTAGATACAACAATTGTTCTTCAATCTCAACTAGTCGGTCGACATGCGACTTGCTCAATTGCTTTGCCGCCAATAGGGTTTTGGTTTTTATCGAATCGAGGAGCTAACCTAGTTCTGATACCACTTGTCACAATTGCACTTCTTTTTAACGGGCCAAGCGATTGTGCGACATTTGCTTTAGCTCAAATAAGCAAGTTAGCTGAGAAAAATCGTAAGTCGCGGACAATCTTGGTCAATGGTCCAGCCTTTGCTCACATTTTACGAGACAACGGTTATATAAAACGCGAAAGAGAAAATAGTTGAAAACATCCTTAAAACAAGCATCATAGATTGGAGGCGAGAAAACTTGATTGCAAAAAAGTATATAACACTTGGTCGGGGGGAGGTTTGATAACTACTTGGTCCCCTTTCTCATTGCATGCGAGATACAACTATGCCTGTCATTATTCTTGGCTTTGTTATGAAAGATATGATACATTCTAAGGCATTTTTGGTGTGGCAGGAGTAGACATGCAAAGGAGTTACTCGGTGGCCTACATGCCACGTGTGAACTTTGATTGACTTGAAACCTATTGTGCTTACATAATTTTCTCATACACACCTAGTTCCAAAGCCGCTCAACCAAATTCCTCCTACAATCCTAAAAACCCGGTACAAGCAAAATACACTAGAAAGCTTAAAAACATGAAAATAGAGTACGTCGTGAGGATGGTTTGGATATGCGACCATGGGTAATACACCCTGGACAAGCATGCCCATGACACAGGGTACGTGCAGATTGCAAGTCAACACGCAAGGAGGTTTCACGAGGCTGGTGGGTGTGTGCAGAGGGCATTGCCGTGCGTGGACGGGCATCTCCATGCGAGGTTAGTGTGCTCTTTTACGGCGTTGAGTGTGCTGTGGTGCGCTCCTCTTGTCGTGATGTGGTTTGACGAACTTGTTGCCAAATATGATCATATCATCTCCTTCTTGAAAAAGATTTGTTCTCAAATCAACTTTGTAACCTACACGTAAAGGAAGCAAGTTAGTAACTTCAAACTCAAGATGTACAGTAAGATTTGAACCTAAACATAAAGGAAGCAAGTTAGTAACTTCAAACTCAAGATGTACAATATACTTAACTTGAAGAGCTCTCTTGAAGTCCTTTGGTAACGACGCTCTCGTTGGCCTTCCTCTGAATTTCCTTTTAAAACATCTTCATTTTTTTCAAAAAATGCTTCTAAACCCAATCATTTGGTTTATTGACTTTATGCTTGGGTTTCGTTGTCTGCCACATGGTGCTTGGCATTTTGATTCTCTAACCTAACAATTGATGTTCTTGGCCATAACATTGTTTTGAGGACCTTTTGGATAAGAACTCCTCCATGATTCTCGACCATAGTATTACTTGTCCATGATCACCCATACAATAAGGAAACAATTTAGTATTGTCAAAATCAATGTTTATTTTATATGTACCTTGTAAGGTGATCTCAAGATCATGTGAAATGGGTCGAACGAGTTCTTTTGGCTCTATCTTGTAACGGCTCTCCCTAGTTTTCAGCTCTAATTGTGGTCGGGGTCATGATCGAGCCATTTCTGTACATTCAATGTACACTATGGATAGAGGAATACATTTTGAAGAGTTGGAATTTCCTGTAAAAATCTTAGAAGAGTACAAGTACTAGGATAATACATATTAGCTTGAAAGAATGGATCTATATGCAACACACTCATGAGATTTGGCTAGCGAGGCCTCCGGTTAGGGATGATCTTAGTCTTCATTCTTCCTTCTMAGCTCTTCTTCCTCCTCCTAGGATCCAATCTTGGAGAAAATAAAAAAAAGGCTATCCTCTGGGAGCATACACACATAACCAGGTAGACTCACCCTTGATAATGCCACACTATCCAATCTCCCCATCTACTTCCTCTCTCTTTTCTCTTTATCAGCCAAGGTTGCCAATGAGCTTGACAAAATTGCTCGGAAGTTATTATGGAAGGGGGCAACGCACAAACAGGGGCAAAATCTTGTTAGGTGGGATCTTGTACAGAAACCTATTGGATTTGGTGGTCCGGGAATCATTAGCTTCAAAGCAAAAAATAAAGCTCTCTTAGTCAAAAGGAATTTGAGGTTCCTTACTGAGGACTCGGCCCTATGGACGCGTTTGATTCATGCTAGGACTCCATTTAGACTTCTGTAACCCCCTGCACAACCGCTCCTTCTCTGCTGCCAGGAGTCCTTGGAAAGACATATCCAAGCATACCTTCCTGATAATGGATAGAATAGCCTTCTGGTTGGGTGATGGAACCTCCCTCTGTTTTGGGATGGTACTTGGATTAACAATGATCCTTTATGCCGCACCTATCCCCTCCTTTTGCTCTCCACTCTAAAAAATTTGGCCATGTTCGGGATTTCTAGTCTTTGGAAACCAATCTTGGGATATTTGCTTTCGAAGAAACCTCAAGGATGCAGAGATTTTAGGGCTGGCAACTCTCTTACATAGTCTATCTTCTCAACGGCCTACACCGATCAGGGACACCATTGTGTGGTGGTTGGAATCCCATGGATCCTTTACCACAAGTTCATTCATGAAAGACCTTTAAAGCATCAACTCACCATCACCTCCATCAGATTTGTAGAAAGCCATTTGGAAAGATTCCAGTCCAAAGAAGATTACATTTTCCTTGGGAAACTAGTCTACATGCATTAAACACGCATGGCAAACTACAGAGGCGAATGCTACATATGGCCTTTATCTCCTCATTGGTGCCCTGTTTGCAAGAAGCACAGAGAATCCATCGGCCATGTCTTCCTCACTTGTCCCCTTACAACGGCCCTTTGGAATGACTTCTTGGCCACCCATTTATGAACGATAAAGGCTGCCTATGAATCCACTTCATTGAGGCTCTGCTTTAGACTACTTGGTTTGAAAGAAATCGTCGAATCTTCCAAGCTCTGGAACGCTCTCCTCATGCCACTTTTGAAGCCATTGTACTTTTGGTTATTACTTGGTGTAAATGCTTACCCCTTTCAGTCTTACAGCTTTGCCTACTTGTTATCCAATCGGAGAGCTTCTTTGTTACCCTTATTGGGGTTCTCTCCCTTTTTGTAATCATCTCCACCCTTATTCATTATATCAATTAAATTGTTTCATTTAAAAAAAAATAAACTCTTCTTCCTTTTCTCTCGTATTTCTTAGCTCACAAACATCCACAAAAATAGGAATGTTATGCATAGAATGTACAACTATCCTGCTCATCAAGTGACAAAATATCATGCAATGCTTGGTTATTAATTTCATGCATGGTTCCACAAAGCATGTCTTTTTCTATCACACCACACTTTTCCTTGACAATAGGCTAAGTGTCATGCAACAACTTGTAATCAATTGGAATAGGATTTTCATGCATTGATTCAAAAGGTGTTTCAATTTCAATCACATTATCTTTCTTTTCAACATTAGGCATACAATCACGTAATAGTTTGCAATCTAATGAAATAGGATTAACATGCATGTCATCACAAAGTGTTCTATTTTCAGTCTCGTTACTTTCTTCCCCAACAATAGATATAAGTTTATGCAATACTTTGCTATCACTAGTAGAAGGTATTTCATACATAGTTCCACAAAATATTTCCTGCTCTTTATTTTCTACAATTTGGACTAAAGTAGGTACGATGACCTTTCCAAATTTTGGAAGTACATGAGGAATAGGTTTAAGGTCAACATATCTCGAGGATTCTCGTTAATCTCTTCTCTCAATTCTTTTGGCGAGGTTCAACATTTCTTCCAACCTAGTACAGGGATGAATTTCTTCTCTTTCCGCAATCACCTTGGCAATATCTCCATTGAGTCTATTGTAGAACCGATCCATGGTGGTGTCCTCATCTTCATAAACATTAAGCTCCTCAAGCAACGAGCACATCTCATCGTAGTAGGCTTCAACACTTCTGTCCTTTTGGCTCAAGTTTTTTAACTTAGGAATAAACTGTCTTCTCATTATAGGCTCGAGTTCTCTCCATGATGTGATTCGATCATCTCGTTTCCTTTTTCTACTAAAAAATAAAGCATTCCACTATGTTTTAGCATAATCTTTAAAACAAGTGATAATAAGATTTACCTCGATGCTTTCACTCCAACCGTGGTGTTTTGCAAAGATGCTCTCAACTTGCTCCTCCCAATGAAGATACTCTGGTGGCTTGGTGCTTCCATGGAACTTAGGAAGTTTAGGGGTTGAGCTTCCAAGGTAGCCACTAATATGGTGATCTTTCTTCCTTTGATGAACTACATTAAGAACGTGCTTACTATAATACTCACATCGTGGATTCATTCCTTCTTGAAATTTATGAGACCACCTTCGTGGTTCCATTGCTACACAAAACAAAATTAGTAATAACAAGAAATATTTTTCTCTTCGCTCCGTCACTTAATGTCCTCTTGGTTCTCTCTTTTTTTGTGGGTAAGACTTGATGTGGTGTGAATATTCTTATCTTGAAATGCAAGCTTGATTGCTCGTGGCGAATCAACACTCGAGTATAACAAGCAAGCTCTAAGGTAATCAAGATACAAATGATACCCAATGATAGAATACCAAATGATATGTGATGTGACAAATGATATGAATGATACCAAATGATAAGTAAGGCAAAAATTATGTGAGATATCAAATGATACGTGTGACGATGAAATAAAAAACCTTGAGCCTAATGCTCTTAGTGACTAAAAGAAAGAACTAAGAATAAAGACTATCCTTCAAGCCTAATGCTATCGGGTATAAGGACTAACTACAATATGCAAATTGATGTTAAGCAAACAAAGAAAATAATATAAGCAAGAAAAGTAAGAGAAAACACTCTAAACTAGGGGTCCACATGTTGCCTGTAGGGGTATGTTTGGGGTCCACACGTGGAACTAGGTGCGTATGAGTAAGTTATGTAAGCACGTCAAATTTCAAGCCAATCGGAGTTCACACGTAGCGTGTAGGCCACTGAGTGACTCCTCGCCACTTTGCATGTCTACTCCCGCCACACCAAAAATGCCTTAGAAGTACTATGGGGGGACCAAGTAGTCATCAAACCTCCCCCGATCTGTATACTTTCTTGCAATCAAGTTTTCTTGCATCAAATGTCTACAATGTTTGTTTTAAAGAAGTTTTCAACTGTTTTCTCTCATGTTTTCTAAAACAAATTTTCATGTAAAACGTGGACAGTGGCCACCATTGACTGAGATTGTCCGCGACTTATGATTTTCTCGACTGACTTGCTTGTTTGAGCTAAAGTAAGTACCGCACAATCGCTTGGCCCGTTCGAAAGAAGTGCGATTGTGACAAGTGGTATCAGAGCTTAGTTAGCTCCTCGACCCAATAAAGATCTGAACCATGTCGGCGACAAAGCAATTGAGCAAGTTGCATGTCGATCGACTAGTTGAAATTGAAAAACAACTGTTGTATTTGAGGGAAGTCCCCGATACCATTCGTCTGCTGGAGACGCGAGTTGATGAGTTCTCTGACAAGGTTGGAGAAATAGATGCTGTGAACGCCCGAGTAGGTGGGCTCCCAATTCAAGAACTAGCTGCAGGGGTTGAGGTCCTAGAAAGTAAAGCTACGTGTCCTAGTAGTTTCGAACATGGAGATAGCTCCGCAAACCCAACCACCCAAATGGAAGTGCGCATGGATGAGTTAAACCATTTGCAGTCAGCAATGATGCAACTATTTATGAAATGACTGAGGACTTCAAAGTGACTATAGAAACTCTCATAGCTGAAATGATAGAAATCAGTACAAGAGTTAATCTGACCATGCATGCCGTGGGAATTCAGGTTTTCAACCAAGCACCATGAGGTTCAACAAGTTTAAAGTCTCGGAGGTCAAACCTTCAACGACAATCGAGATGTGAAGGATCTCGAGAACTTCATGTTTGATGTTGAACAATACTTCAAGGCTACCGGGACAACATCAGGAGAAATGAAAGTGACCTTGGCTACTGTGCATCTTATTGATGATGAAAAGCTGTGGTGGAGATCCAAGGTCAACGATATCCAGAATGGTCTATAAACGTTAAATACATGGGATGATCTCAAGAAAGAGCTGAGAGCTCAGTTCTTCCTCGAAAATGTCGAGTTCATCGCTATAAGGGGAACCATTCGGGATTATGTGAAGCAGTTCTCTACTGTGATGCTTGATATTCGTGATATGTCAGAGAAAGACAAAGTATTCATCTTTGTTGAAGGACTAAAACCATAGGCCATAACAAAGTTATACGAACAGAAGGTGCAGGAACTCGCCATTGCTATGGCCGCTGCGGAACGACTGCTAGATTATAGCGGCGAGTCATCTCAATTGAAGAAAAACGCTCCAAACCTCACTAGAGAAAAAAAGACGTTCAATACTCCAAAGAGTGGGGGAGTCGACAAGAGACCACAGAGCTCAAATGCCGGTCCCTCTCGAGGGCCGTATCCACCGAACCCCAATGTTGAGAGGCCAATTTCATGTTTCCTATGCAAGGGCCCTCACCAGGTAGCTGAATGTCCACATCGAGCTGCCCTTATTACCCTTAAAGCATCTGTTTTGTCATGTAACGAGCCACAAACCGAGACTGAGTGCGAGAAGGAAAAAGATGGAGGAACACCCAGAATGGAGGTGTTGAAATTTCTCTATGCTATCCAAAAAGAATGTCAATGGACCTAAAGGAATGCCTGAGAAAGGGCTTATGTTTGTAGATGCTACGATCAACTCCAAACCTGCTAAGACCATGGTTGACTCAGGTGCAACTCGTGACTTCATATCCGAGCAGGAACTCCACTGACTAGAATTGACTATTGAGAAAGACATCGGCAAGATAAAGGCCGTCAATTCCGAAGTTTTACCTATTGTGGGGGTTTCCAAGAAAGTGTCCTTGAAATTAGGGACGTGGACAAGGAGTGTTGATTTGGTAGTGGACCGCATTTGGGGATGGAATTCCTTATTGAACACAGTCATACCGATGCCCTTGCCCGAGTACATGATTGTCACAAGCAGCAACCTCACCGTGGTTATAGGTAGCATCAAGCAACCTGGAGGTGTGATATCTGCTTTGCAGTTAAAGAAAGGCCTCAGTCTAGAGGAACCCACCTTCATGGCCATTCTGATGGTCGAAGAGGCTATTGATACAGGAGATATCCCACATGAAATTCAAGCACTCCTATGAGAGTATGTTGACATAATGCCACATAGTTCGTCGAAGACACTACCTCGCCAAAGAATGGACCTTGAAATTGAGCTTATTCTAGGGGCCAAACCTCCTGCGAATAATGCATATCGTATGGCACCACTTGACTTAGCTGAACCTAGGAAGCATTTAATGAGTTGTTGAATGCTTAATTCATTCGCCCAGCCAAAGCACCCTATTGGGCTCTTGTGTTGTTCCAGGAGAAGAAAGATGGGACGTTGCGTCTGTACATTGACTATAGAGCCCTCAAGAAAGTCACATTTTTCAACAAGTACTCTTTCCCCGATCAATCTCTCACATTTTAAATCAATTTTCTCGTAAAACGTGAGCAGAGGCTAGGCCATTGATCGGGATTGTCTGTGACTTGTGATTTTCTCGGCTAACTTGCTTGTTTGAGCTAAAACAAGTGTCACACAATCGCTTGGCCTGTTCGAAAGAAGTGCGATTGTGACATAGAGCACGCGCGAATGGCAAGGCGATGCACGGGGCTGGTGGGCACGCGGTAAAGCATAGGCGTGCGCGCGAAAGGCACTGTCGTGCGCCCACAAGGCGTCTCCATGCGAGGTTAGCGTGCTTTTAATGTCATTGAGCGTGCGGTGGTGCTCTTCTCTTGTCGTGATGTGGTTCCAAGAACTTGTTGCTAAATATGATCATATCACTTCCACCAGATAATTTTTACATAAAATTACCATAGATAATTTTTATTTATTGTTTTATTAAGTGCGCCTCACTTCAATCAGGCCTTGCATTTTTATCGTCTCTGGCTTAAGGCGAGGCTTGTCGCCTTTAGGTATACCTTGCTACTTGAAAACACTTGGTGCACTTTGATGACATACCGATGAATACTCATTAGTTTTTATACTCCCAGTAGTAAAGTTTGAATTGTTATATGTCTATCAAAATGGTAGTTTCTTGGCATCTAGGGTCAATTCCTTTCCCAATTGGTGGGTAGATCATTGAGGAATTTCGAAATTGCAACACTAAACTAATCCTTTTGGTAAATATAAACCTTTTCTTTCAGGACATCCAAATGGTCATACTTGTATTTCATCCAATGAAAATTTCATGGCAAAAGGTATGCTCTTCTTCTTTGAATGATAAAGGTGATAGCGTTATTTTTTCTCTTTTGAACTAAGAGTGTATAGTGATATTAACATTTTATGACATACGGAAATTATTATTAGTTGGTTACAAGTTTTATTTTTGATGACTAACCGTGTAATCCTATTATGAAATTTTTCTTCTTACATGCAAGTAGTTGGTATGTTTTATGGCTTTTGAATGGGAATAATCAAGTTTTTCGTTCATTCTTTAAAAGCTTCAATAAAAAGTTGCCCTTTTCAATTTTGGCTCTTCTGAGAACTATTAAGTAGTTACAAAATATATTTTTGGTTTTGTCACCACACCACCCAATTCCACGATCATCTATAATATATATATTTTTTTGACTAGGAAACATAGAATTGTCATTGATGAAATGAAAAATTACGATGATAGAAGTCACGAGTAACTTCCAATAGAAAATACATGCAGTCCAACCAACAACCAAAAATACAACAAACACTCTCAGCCAAAACCAAATGACGGATAAAAACTAATACAAAAATCATAAAAAACCTTTATGTGTTCTTCCTGGCCCAGATGCCAAAGAATACGTTGCCAAGGAGCTTGAAAAAGCAAAAACTGAGCCACCCTACGAAGAGGTTTAACAAATCACTAAACAACAGAAAAGAATTTTCCTCCATATATGAGATTCCATGAGCCAGGAGTAGATGAAAAAGCTACATCGTCAAAGCCACCAATGAGCTTCAACTCAAAACCCAAAAAAAACATCATCCTAGAATTGAATTGAAAAAGCAACCGCAAACAATAAATAATAAAAAAAAAAGAAAAAAGAAAAAAAAAGAAGAAAACCCAAACGGGAAGAATATCAAGAAAGGGTCTACATTTGAAGCCTAAACATCTTTTCTAATCACCAACACGCGAGCCTTAAACCTACCAAAAAACAAAACAAAAGCTCCACAAATATGACTTCTTAGGCTTTCTTTGTACAGATTGGAACCATAATTATTCCAGATTTCTTGAAAAACATCAGCACTCTTGATGTAGGTAGTTGGCTGGTAATATAACCTTTACCGTGTATTTAGCTTAGCTACAGCATTTATGTAGTTAGCTTTTGCTTTTACTGCACCGTAACAGTAGTTACTGTTTTAGAGTTTAAGTGAGAAACCTCTATAAATAGGTTTCATCCCCATTAATGAAAGATAGATTGACTTATTCTCAATACTTTGTGCAAGATTGCATCAATTTGGTATCAGAGCACCAAGATTGTTTTTGTCATGGCAAGCAAGAAAGCTCCCACCAATACAGTAGGAGATTCTTCTTTTGCCAGAAAAGAGACGGATCAAACCACCTCACCACGAGCCACAACCAAACACTTGCTATCGGTTGAAGGAGCTATAGAAGATATCCAAAGGAATGTAGGTGAGATACAACAACTTTTGAGTAAAATATCTTGGCAACTCGAAGATTTAAACTTGCAAAAAAATGAATCAAGATTTGGCCAAGAAGAACAACGAAAAGGATAGGGCATTAGAATCCTTCAACACCAACCAAGAAGATTTCAAGAACCTATTTTTGAACCAAGAATTTTGTAAGAACTGTGAGCTAATCAGCAAGAATTCAATCGAAATCCTTTGTTTCAAAGGAGAGATGAAATACATCTAGATTCTTCGAGTGAGGAAGATGAGATCCTTGATTTGGTCGAAAATAGACTATTGGTTAGATCTAACCAACCACAATTTTATGATACAAAAGGGAACGACAATAATCTTCATCAAGAACGAAAATAGCGACCTATATTAACAACAAGACAACACCAAGAACAAAGGAATCCGTCCGTAGGAAATACTATGAATATTTTCCACCACGATAGACCTAAAGAATGCAAAATGGAAGGGTTGCTTCAAGAATCCAACTTTTCCAGCAAAGAAGAAGAGTTTTTTTGTGGGTTTGTTGATTATTTTGATGATACTGAAGAAGATTCAGGAGTGCAATGATTAAAGGAGATGAAGGTTTCTTTAATATCGATAACCTTATTATAAATGGTGAGGCATTAGCTAAACCAAACATTTTGTTAAGCCAAGAAATACTACAAACTAGATTGAACATAATGGAAGGAGATTTTGTAAAAACTAAGGATAGAGATACCCGAGAGACATGCACGAGCAGAGAGAGAAGAAATAAATTCTTATTTTCCAAATTGATTGATCAAAGATGAGGAATAAAGACACTATATATAGGTTGCAAGAGGAAACAAAATCTAGGAATAACCTCCTAACTCCCCTAACAAAAAAGGAGATTTATTTGCTAAATTTTTTAAAAAAATCTAAACAACTTCTAACTAAAACCACATCATCTAAACTTCTAACTAATTCAACACTCTCCCTCAAGCCGGACCACGCAGATTGAACAGTTTCAGCTTGACCAACAATCTTTCAAACATAGACCTCAATAGTCGTTTTGTTAGGATATTTGCAGCTTGATCTGATGATGGAACATACATAAGATTTATAATTTTCTCTTCAATCTTCTCCTTGTTAAAATGTCCGTCATTCTCAACATGCTTAGTACGATCATATGATGCATTGGATTGGGTGCAATAGCAATTGCAGCCTTGTTACAATAGACTTCCATTGAACTATCAAACCTGATTTTAAGTTCTAGAAGGAGTTTCAGCCACGTTATCTCACAAACACCATGAGATAATGCCTTGAATTCAGCCTCAACATTACTTCTTGCAACAACTGATTGTTTCTTACTCTTCAATGTAACAAGATTACCCCAGTACAATATCGTGTCGTAGATCTCTTATCTTGAATAGAACCTGCCCAATCAGCATCTATAAAGACCTTAATCTTTTTATCATCATCCTTTCCCAAAAAATAATCCAAGTCCTGGAGTTCTTTTAATATATCGAAGAACATGATAATTCCATGTGTTATTCAGTAGGAGCATGCATGTATTGATTTACCACACTAACTGCAAATGCAATATCCGGCCTAGTATGGATGAATAGATTAATCTTCCAACAAGACGTTGATATCTCCCTTTATCAACCGGTATCCCTTCTAGGCTCTCTCCCAACTTATGATTGGGATTTATTGGAGTATTAGATGGTTTACATCCAAGCATTCCGGTTTCTTTCAAGAGGTCTAGTATATATATATTTTTTGACATACAAATATACTAGTTATGATCCTTGTGACTTCCATCCCTAGAAAATACTGAAGTGCCCCCAGGTCATTTATTTAGAACTCTTTTCAAGTGCCTATTTTAGTTTCTCTATTTCTTCATGATGGTCACCTGTGATGATATGACCCATGTTTTCGAGGCGCACCCAGGCGAGCGCCTCAAGCGAGAGGCGAGGCGATTTCGCCTGGAAGCGCCTTAAACGGTGCGAAGGTGAGCGCCTTCAATCGAGCGCTCGCGTTGGTGCGCCTCCCTACGCTTGGGCGCGCCCTCGCTTTATGGGGTGACGAGCGCCTCGTTGAAGTGAGGCATTTCACGCCGCTTTTTTTATTTTATTTTTCCCTCTCTTTCTTTTTATGTTAAAAACCCATGAAAAGCAAACTTGAAAACCGAATATCCGTAGCCAAAAATAAAAATACCCACACCCGAAAGGCTTTTTCCTTCGCTGTGTCCACCACTTTCGTCCTTGTATTATAAGTTTTTCGATTTTTCTCGTTGATTCTTCCTATGTTTGCTTCAATTCTTCTTCAATTATTCAATTCTTCTACATCAATTCTTTAATTGAGAAAAGAACCAAACAATAAAAGAATCAAAATTTAAGAAAGAAAAGAACCAAATAATAGAACAGTAGAAGACAAAGAAGAAGAGTTGGAGAAAAAGAAGAATCAAGGAAGAAGTTGAAGAATAATGGAAGAAGAATCAAAGAGAAATTTGAAAAACGTGCAAATTGAGATCATGTCGCTTCAGTTCTTCTCTCCTTTTCTTTTTTTACATTTCCAAGCCGCTCTCCTTTTCTTTTTTACATTTCCAAGCCGCTCTCCTTTTCTTTTTTTTATATTTCCAAGCCACACTAAACAAGTGCTAGTGCTAGAAAATACACACCTGCAATAAAATTGCCATCTGGTGGCAACACTTCTCAATGGCAATAAGCACTCCCTACTTTGATGCATGGTTTAATTTAAATACAAATGTTTTTATATCTTTCTATTTAACCACAGTTTACTAATTTTTTTTAGAATTTATATTTTTAATTTTTCTTAAATATTTGAACTTAAGTTTTTAATTTTTCTTAATTATTTAAGTTAAACTTTATTTGCACATTAAATGGTTGTACAAATATTTGCATCTATAGTATTTTATTTTTTACTAAAATTACTATAGATAATATTTATTTATTATTTTATTTAGTGCACCTCGCTTCAGTCGGGCATTGCCTTTTTATCGCCTCTCGCCTCAAGGTGATCAAAGGACTTGTAGCCTTGAGGTGTGTCTTGCACCTTGAAAACACTGGATACGACATAAACAATGAGGATGGTGATCTTACCTTGAGAGTGCCTATAGAACATTGTGTGATCGGTTTGAGCTTGGGTATACCCTTGTTTACAAACAACCTTTGAAAATTGCTCGAACCACGCACGTGGGGATTGTTTTAAACCATAGAGAGATTTCTTCAGCTTACACACCTTTCCATCATACTTATCAATGCCAAATCCAATAGAGATCCATGTACACCTCTTATTCCAAATCTCCATTGAGGAATGCATTCTTGACATTCAGTTGTTGTAGTTTCCAATCCAGATTTGCAGCAAGGGACAAGAGGACACGAACTATGTTTAGTTTTGCAACGGGTGCAAATGTCTTTTGATAGTTTGCCCTAAAAGTCTGAGAGTATCCTTTGGCCACCTATCTTGCTTTATACCTTTCAATGACCCCATAAACCTTATATTTGACAGTAAAGATCCATCGACATTCTACCGTTAATTTATCTTGAGGACGATCAACTAATGTCCACCTATCATTAAGCATCAAAGCCTTCATTTCATTATCTACTGCATTTTTCCACTTGGCATGGATCACTCATAGCCTCTTGATGGATTTTGGTACCTCATTGGCTTCTAGATTGAGAGCCAAGGTTTGAACTGCGAGATAAATGACTATAACCAACATATCGAGCAATTGGATGCTGAGTACACGAGCTCACAACCTTCTTAAGTGTAATAGGGAGATCAAGATCATTAGTATTATCTGGAGGCACAAGAGTAGATTCTTTAGTACCTAAAGACGAGATCGATTCATGACTTTGCTGTTGAGGCTGTGGTGGCTCCACTCCTCTTTGAACCGTTTGTCGCCGAGAATAAACTAGAGTCTCAGGTTGCTTGTCACTTCGATTTGGGTTGGGTTGATCATCTTCAATTAAAGGAAATAATAGGAACTGATTCTTCTGTTTGAGTCATTGGGGCGATCGGGATAGGTATTTTTGGTTGAGGAAACTCGGTATTTAGATCGTCAATCTCAGGTATTTTTGATTAAGGGAACTCAATTCTAGTATTTAGATCGTCAATCTCCCAGAAATTTCTATCAAGATTACTTGCTACGGCTCAGTCTCCCCTGAGGGGAATTTAGGGATAAAAAAAGATTTAAGACTAAAAAAATGTGATCCATGGTAGTGTAAAATTTATTGGTGGCTGGACAATATCTGATTTGAATATGTTGGAGATTCATATCATTCTCCAACATATTCAAATCAATAACATTTATAGCCTTTTTGAGTAGGAGAGTAACAAATGAAGACACTTTCTGGCTTTTGGCTCCAATTTGTGACGTTCATAATCATAACATGAGTAAACATAGTACATCCAAATGTTTTGATGGGAATTGTGAGGATAAATCGAATTTGAGGATAGATAGTGAGTAATATTTCTAATGGAGTGTTAAATTTCAGAGCACGAGAGGGCATCCGATTAATGAGATAACAAGTAGTAGGGACAGAATCACCTCAAAAATGGTTAGGAACAGAATGAGTGAACATGAGGACATGGGAGTTTCTAAAAGATGTCTATTTTTCCTTTCAGCTATACCATTTTGTTGGGGATAATGACAGAGGAACTTTGGTGAATGATTCCATTTTGAGACAAAAAAGTAGCCAATGTTTGATTAAAATATTTTGTCCCCTTATTTGTGTATTTGTGCGAAGAATTTTGATTCTCGTACTGAATTGATTATGAATGAGGGAATGAAACTGTTGAAAGATTGATGCAGTTTCTAATTTTTCTTTAAGTAAATAGACCGAACAAACTCTAGTATGGTCATCAGTGAAGGTAAAGAACAACATCTAGCAAACATAGTTTTGATGCGAGACGACCCCCATAAGTCACTATGAATCATTGTGAATAGAGTGGATGGTATATACTCAACAGCAGGATAAGACGTACGAGAGTGTTTTGCAAGTTGACATACTTCGCAAGTAAAAAGGTCGTCTTTGTGGAAAAGAGAAGGATATAAATGTTTAAGATACTGAAAGCTCAGGTGCCCTAAACGGCAATGTAAAAGCAGAATCTGTTGTTCTCTAGAAGTTTACTTTGGAAAACTTGTTTATTTATTAGATTTGGTTCTTTGAAATAGTAGAGCTCTTCAAAGCCATCAGCTCTACCAATCGTCGTTCCCATTATCAAGTCTTGAAAAAAACACTTCGAGTCAGTGTACAAGACCTGACACTTTAAATCATGAGTCAACTTTTGAACAGAAACTAGATTGCAACATAATTTAGGCACATGGAGTATTGAGTGCAATGTAGTATTCCGGCTAAGAACAACAGAACCAAAGTCCTTAATAATGGCCAATGACCCATCTGCAAGCTTGACATGTGTCTGAATCGGGTTCGGTGAGTACATGGTAAAGATATCATGAAAAGCGATCATATGATTWGTTGCACCCGAATCTAAGATCCACTAATTAGAATGCCGTTGACTTGTTGAAGCTACACCAAAATACCTTATTGTGCCATGAAACTTGAAGGAGTAGACTCAACCGGCAATGTTAAGAGGCGGTAGAGCGGTTCAAGTTGTGCCTTCAAAAATGGAGGGAGAGAGGTGGTCAGTTCTTGGGAGTTTGACACACTAAGGCCCACTTGATAGCCGAAGGAGCTGGTTCGAGAAGGTGGAGTATTTGTGGTCAGAGGAGGCTGATAATCTCTTGATAAATTCTTTCATTGGGGACAACCATGGAGTTCCCAACACCAATCTTTTGTATGGTTTGTGCGCTTACAGTGATCACACCATAGGTTGTTTCGACGAGAAGATCGAGATGGAGGTGGTGGGGGGCCTCGTGACGCCAGAGTTGATGATTCCGATGAGAGGTACGTAGGTTTTGCGGGTGTATCATCCATCATCATGCGTTTGCGGCTTAACTTGCAGCTGACTTCTACAAAGATTTCATCAATGGTTGGGATTGGCTTTGTGGCAAGTAAGTAGCCACGCACATCATCTAATTCCGGACGAAGACCTATTCATTCCTTCTTGATGTGTTTGCAGAAGGGTTCAGCATCTTCAAGTTCTTCCATTCGAAATTGAGACATAGATTAAGGTCAGCCCACAACCGACGTAATGAGCTATAGTATTGGGTGACATCGGATTTACCTTGTCGTAGGGAGCGTGTCTTATTGCGTAATTCGAACAATTGAGTAGAGTTATCAAAATCAGCAAAGGCAGTAGTGACCCTTTGCTGTTAAGTAGAAGAGGAATGATTCTTTAATGTCGTCCTCCTCCATCGAGTTAATGAGCCATGCCATGATCATTGAGTTTTTAGCATCTCACACGGAAAAAGAAGATAGTGGGTAGTTTTGAGAAGGATCCCGAGAAAAAGAATGTTGATAATTTGGAAGGTTTCTGTCTCAACGAGCTACTACGTCAAAATTTATTGGGATTTGATTTAGTTTGATCACTTTATCGTTGTTTTGATGAGTTAAAAAGGGCTTTTTCGGTTGGAGTATTTTTGAACCACAAGAAGAAGCGAGTTTCTATTTTGAGGATTGTTCACAGCCTTCTAACTCCACGGCTTTTAAACTTGAGGACGAGTGTTATCTTTTGGGTCGGGGAAATTGATGTAGGTAGTTGGCTGTTAATATAGCCTTTATTGTGTATTTAGCTTAGCTGCAGCATTTATGTAGCTAGCTTTTAGCTTTTGATTTTATTGCACAGTAACTGTAGTTACTGTTTTAGAGTTTAAGAGTTTAAGTGAGAAACCTCTGTAAATAGGTTTCATCCTCATTAATGAAAGATAGATTGAATTATTCTCAAAACTTTGTGCAAGATTGCATCAACTCTTGTCTCCTAACTTTTCTTTCACCTACAAACCCTCATCTACATCTATATGGTGAAGCAATGATTTCGGCCTTTGTAACCCACATTCTCCAATTTTCCACTATTTATGTCCTTGAAAATACCACTTTTATTAGACTTCTGTTTATTTTTTTGATTTACTATCGATTCTGGTCGTAGACAGAATGTTGTTAGGAAAGTTTTACGTTAGGAAGATTTTCTTTTTGGGTGTGTAATTAGTTGCTTATTTCTAGTTTGTACTAGGTAGATGTTATCATTCCTGACGTGGTTGTTCCTTATATTTTTTTTAAATGTCAAAGATGGTTCTGTAAGAATCAGCTTGTACATTCTCTATAAGTTATGAAAAATTATGAAGCAATATGTGCCAGTGTACTATGTAAGAGCCTTTTTTTGTTTTTTCTTATGAACTTGAATCCCTCCTCAAGCCGACAACCAACTTTATTCTTAGTTAAGAATGTTAGACATGAAAGAAAGAAACAATGAAGGAACCACATGTATGCAAATCATAAAGGGTTGAGCCCCATTTCAAGGGATCTAAAATTTTGGTATGGTCGGTTTGAGGTGGCTAAACTAAAAACTTCTCAATGGTGTTCCTTTTCTGAATTATTTTCGAATTTCTCATTGTTGGGAGGTCTTTATAACTTCTTAGGTTTCTTTATAACTCCTTAGTTTTGTTTTGTTTTGTTTTTTTTTCTCTCGAAGTTTGTATCTTTGAACATGTATTTCTTTTCATTAATTCAAAAGTTTCGTTTCTTGTTAAAAAAAAAAAAAAGTGCATCTTCACAGCCACCATTAAGATACCTAATTGACAAAAAGATTGTGCAATAGATAAAGTCACCCTCCCTTTGGGGCTTGATCATGTGAGCCCATCATTATGAAAAGGAAAGTTTGGATATCAGTAATCAATGTGGTTGTTGAAAGGTCATGCCTTTTTGTAATGTTACCTCCACTAATTTCTGTTCATTAAGTTGTTGAGATTCTGAACGCTACACCATCTGGAACTACGCAATCCAAGAAGACCGATGTTCAACTCAACCTAGAAAGCCTTGTTGACTTTCAAGGAATTTCATCTTTCTTAGTGAAAGTTCTGTTTCTTGTTCATGAAGCAACAAATTAATGGCAAAATATTTTTTAATATTTAAGAATCTGTATTTTTATTTAAATCTATTTGTATGAAGAACCTATTAATTCAAAGTAATTATCAAGCTAAATTGCACTATCTTCTGTATCTGCATAGGATCAACTTTTCGTCACAATATTTACCCAGCATACAAGAGTAACAGGCCACCTACACCTGATACCATAGTTCAGGGGCTCCAATACCTTAAGGCATCCATAAAGTCTATGTCCGTTAAGGTGATTGAGGTAATTAGTACATTAATTTTTCTATGGTTTATTAGATTGCTTCCATTTTCTCTAGACTTTTATTTTATGGAGTTCTGTGTCTTTGTTTTTCCGTTGAGGGATGTAAGATTTACATTTAGCTTTTTTCTAGCAGCTCCTAGATGAAGTCATTTGTTTATTTTTCCTACAATTTGTTCAACCACTTGACTGTGCTACTCATAGCATCTTTTTGAATTTTTCATGTTTATTGTTTATTTGACAAATTAGCCTTTTATTCTCTGATGGTTGACTTTTATTAGACTCAATGATAGGTACCTGGAGTGGAAGCTGATGATGTAATTGGCACATTGGCTTTGAGAAGTGTTGCCACTGGGTGTAAGGTGATACACTGACTAGATATTTCAAAATGACATATCGGTCATTTTGAAATTTGGGTCATTTTGAAATTTATTTTACATGCTTGCCAAAATTGTACTATGTTTTGGTGATATATTTGATCATCCACTACTTTCTTCCATTGAGTGTCAAACAGGTTCGTGTTGTCTCTCCAGACAAAGACTTCTTCCAGATTCTCTCTCCTTCATTACGTCTCTTACGAATAGCTCCACGCGGGTTTGAGTAAGAACATATGGATTACTTGCTTCTTAATTAAAAATAACTCACCAACTTTATAAAAGAATTAGTATTTTATGTGACACTTTTCTGTCATTTATATTACTCTCCTTACTGGGCTGAATGGGTTGAGTGGTGATTTAATAGGTGAGTGGTGATTTAATAGGTGGGAAATCTTATAGCATTTTGAATAATCAATTCTTTATTTAAAGAAAAATTTTAAAAACACTCGCTCCTCTCTCCTTATAGGTTTTTCTTCCATCATTATTTTCCTAGGCAAGTATTTTTTTTTTTTTTTGGATCAAGATATGAAATTTTCATCAATTAAGGAAAATAAACAATACAAGTTCAAAGATACAAACTCCGATAGGAGGAAAAAGAGAATTGAGATAACAAAAATCAATGGAAAAAAAAGGAAAAGAGCAAAGAACTACAAAGAGAAAATAAAAGCACTCCAAGAATCACAAATGGAGCCTGAATAATAATCCTTGAATGAGATGAAAGAGAACACCACGAGAGGCTTTAAATTTTCCCAATTCAAAGCATTCCCACCCAATTCTTGCTCCAATCCTGAAAGGTTTTTTGATTCTTTTCAAACCATAATTCTTACAAATTCGACTGCATTAATCCAGATCAAGCGAGCCTTCGAGGAAAGAATAGGACCATGCAAAAGTTGCAACAGATTACTTTTGGGGTCTTTTGAAAAACCCAAAGAACATTGAATAGAGAGAAGATCAACCACCAACGGTTCAATGCATAAGAGAAATAACGAATGAGCTCGAGATTCACTGTGAGATGAACACAATGCAAAAAGAAAGCTATTGAGCGGAGTTGAGAAGCTTCCTTTGAAGGATATTGGAGGTATTCAAATTGCCTTGCAATAATATCTAAACAAATACAAAATTCTCAATCTTCGTTAATGAAAGACCAAGAGGTAGAATCAAAGCTTCAAGTGGTTTGAGACAAGGCGATCCTATCTCTCCTTTCCTTTTCTTACTAATAAGTGATGTTCTGAGCAGCTTAATAGAGAACATTCATGATAAGGAAGTTTTTGAGGGGTTCACTATGGGAAGAGACTCAGTGCATGTTTCTCTCATGCAGTTTGCGGATGATACTTTGCTTTTTTGCAAAGATAAAAAGGAGATGTTAAAAATCCTGTTTGAGACTATTAAGGCCTTTTAGTGGCTTTCTGAAATGAAGATAAATTGGGAGAAGTCTTCATTGAGTGGTGTCAACATAGAAGACCAAAGAGATGAACAGACTGCGAAGAATCTCAATTGCAAAGCCGAAAAGTTGCCAATTTTGTATCTAGGTTTGCCCTTGGGAGGAAATCCTAAGAATGCTGATTTTTTGTCCCCTGTACAAGAAAGAATCTTTAAGAAACTTGATAGGTGGAAGAGATATCAGATTTCAAAGGGCAGTAGACTGACTTTGTGTAATTCTGTTCTTGCTAGTATTCCTCTATACTACCTATCTCTATTTCATCTGCCTGTGATGATTAGCATTGGAAAAAATCCTGAGGATTTTCTTATGGGGAGACTACTTAAATGGCTCATTGAAACATTTAGTCCGGTGGGATCTTTCTTCTCTTCCTTGTGATGCAGGTGGTTTGGGAGTTGGTAACCTCTTAAAGAAGAACAGAGCACTTTTAGCTAAATGGGATTGGCGATTTAGCAATGAGCCATTAGCTTTGTGGCGTTTGGTAGTGGAGAGTATTTATGGTACTAACGATTGTGGTTGCAATGTGGCAGTGAAGAAATATGGTGGTTCAGCATCAAGAAACAGTGGTTTTTGGTGGAAGAGTTCACTAATTTTATAGTTGGGAACGACAAAAGAGTTCTATTTTGGCACCATTTGTGGTTAGGGTCATCCTTGTTAAAAGTAAGATTTCCTTCCATTTTCAACCAACCTTTCCTCATCTCTTCTAATCACTATTTCTGAAGCTCGGGATAGAAATTCATCTTCATGACACTGGAAACGAGGAGATCTTTGAAAGATGTGGAAGTTAGGAGATCTTTGAAAGGCGAGGAAACTAACGATTTTTGGCTCTCTTGGATTGGCTTTCTACAGTTGTTCCTAGTAAGGATGACGATGTTAGGCGTTGGACCTTGCATTCCTTGGGGTTATTCTTTGTAAGTTATTTGTGCAAAATTAATGATGCCACTTCTAAATTCCCAAGGGATTATAGACATAGTCCGTTCCTTTGGAATTCAGGAAGTTCAAAAAAGTCAGTTTCTTGGCTTGGATTCTGCTCAGCGGGAAGGTTAATTCAGTAGAAGTACTCCAAAAAAAGGCTACCTAATATGGCTTTACAGCCTTCTATGTGTTTCCTATGTGTTGTTCATAGCGAAAATCAGAGGCATATTTTTTTTCTTTGTCCTTTTGTGGCTGCCTGCTGGAGATTTCTTCTTAATATTTTCAACATCTCATGGGTTTTTGATTCGGATAACTCCACAAATGTCTACCAGCTGCTCAACGGGAAGGTTAATTCCGTAGAAGTACTCCAAGAAAAGGCTAGCTAATATGGGTTAACAGCCTTGTATGTGTGTCCTATGTGCTGCTCATAGTGAAAATCAGAGGCATATTTGTTAATTGATAAGGAAAAATAAGTCTTTCTTACTCTCAAACAATTGATACAAGACTATAAATAGCAGCTACAAAAAGAAAAGAAAACGAAAGCCTACCTATTAGGATAAGAAACGCTTACCTATTAGAATAAGGAAGCCCCTATTAAATCCTAAATACAATAGAAAAATAAAAGAATATAATTTAACACTCCTCTCAAGTTGGTGAATGAATATTCTCCATTCCCAGCTTGTTAACCAAGTGATCAAAGTTGTTGTTGTTCAATTCTTTCGTAAGGAGATCTGCTATTTGATTATTTGCTGGCATAAATTGAGTACATATGAGACTGTTGTCTAAATTTTCTTTTATGAAGTGTCTTTAAACCTCAATATACTTTGTTCTATCATGTTGAACTGGATTATGTGCAATACTGATCGCAGACTTATTATTACAGTAAGGTTTCGTAGGTCCCTCCCATGAAATTTTTAAATCTTTTAAAATAATATTTATCAGAGTAATTCGCAAATGCCCAATGCCATTGCTCTAAATTCTACTTCTAAACTCAATCTTGCAACTACATTCTACCTTTTTACTTTTCTATGTTACTAGGTTTCCACCTAATAAAGTGCAATAGTCAGAAGTTTATTTCCTACTGTCTATCGATCCTGCTTAATCTGTATCTGTATGAATTTCTAGATTGATTTTCTCGCCTTTCTTAAACAACAATCCTCTTCCAATGAAGTTTTTCAAATAGTGAAGTATTCGTACACTGCTTGAAGATGAACTTCTTTTAGACTATGCATAAATTGACTTACCCCAGTTACCACTCCTACAGCATACGCAATATCTGGTCTTGTATGAGAAAGATATATTAACTTTCCAACTAGCTTCTGGTAAGTTTCTTTATTTATTGGAGGACTCTCTTCAGTTTCACATAATCTATGGTTTTAATCAATCAGAGTTCCCATTGGTGTGCTACCAAGCTTTCCTATTTTAGAAAGTAAGTAAATCACATATTTCTGTTGTGATAAAAATATGCTCGATTTAGAATAGGCGACTTCTATCCCAAGAAAATATTTAAGCTTTTCCAGTTCTTTACTTCAAACTCTTTGATTAAGCAATTTCTCAGTTTATCTGGTTCATTATGATCATTGCTTGTAACAATAATATCTTCGACATAAACAATCAGCACTGTTAATCCCCCTGCAACAAATTTTTTTATAAATAATGTGTAATCTCCTTGACTTTGTTTATAGCCTATCTTCCTCATAACATGAGAAAATCTACCAAATCATGTCCTAGGAGATTGGTGGAATTTCTATATAAATTTCCTCTTCAAAATCACCATGCAAAAAAACATTTTTTACATCATATTGTAACATGTCCCATCCACGATAAGCACAAATGGCACGAAGAACTCGAACTCGAGCTTCGAGCCTAGGAAGCA
The DNA here is from genome assembly GCF_001995035.1 of Momordica charantia. The sequence goes on from NW_019104544.1 coordinate 711,706, forward strand.
CGAACACTCCATTTTAGGTGGAGTGTTCGTGTTGGACACCGACATGTCTGGACACGCTCCGAACACGTGTTTGAGTCTTTGACACGCCTATTTGCATGTCCTCTTTTCTTTTTTTTTCTTTTTTTTTTGGTTAAATAAAATAATATATTTAACCATAGCTTTTTTTTTTTTTATCATTTTGCGGCTGCCTGCTGGAAATTTCTTCTCAATATTTTCAGCATCTCATGGGTTTTTGATTCAGATAACTCTAGGAATGTCTACCAGCTGCTGTTTGGTTTAAAGTTATCTAGAGGTATCCAAAAATTACCTTCAGAACTGGATTCTTTCCCTTTAAGAGAATTTTCGATAAAAAAAGGTTATGTTCTAGAAAGACACAATGAGTTTCAAAAAAAGGTGGCATGACAGTTAGAATTCCAAGAAATTTTACTAATAGATAAAAGGTTGCATGCTAATTTAGGAACATGTAAAACAAATTTTAAGATAATAGTTTCTGTTAATTGAATAGTTCATTTTCTTGCAATAGAAGAGAAACTAATATTTGCTATTCGAATTTTTTCATTGCAATAAGTAGGAGAGTAAGACTGAAAAAGTTGAGAGGAACTAGTCATATGATCGGAAGCTCTGGAATCAATAATGCATGGAGATGAATTAAGGCATGCTAAGGCATGGGGATAATTACTTGATTATGCCAAAGAAACACTAGGATTACCAGATGATGAATTAGTTTTTAGCAACTTCAGGAGTGGATCAACTTGCTTTTACTGAACTGGTAAGAGTCAACATTATTTGCCATGGAAGAAGACAACTGGCTGCCACCACTCCTCTCTCCTGTTTTATGACTCTTCCAATTAGCTAGTTTTCCATGAAGCTTCCAGCAAGTTTAACGGGTGTGTCAAGATTTATTACAATAATCACACCATATGCGAGATTTCTCATTCCCCTTACTTTAATAATTTAGCGCCTTATTAGCAATTGCTCCAGTCCCTAATGCAAAGTCTTCAACAGTGTTGCTTGCACTTTTATTACCAAGCATAACATTCCAACGACTTTCTTCACGTCGAACTTTAGAAAAGACCTCACCAATCGTTGGAAGTGGTTGTTTACCAATAATTTTTCCTCTAACCTCGTTAAATTCCACATTCAGGCCAACAAGAAATTTGTAAATTCGACCTTCTTCTACAATTTTCAGATAAAGTTTTGAGCCAGCTCAGCATTTCTACTCATGAGTATCAAAAAGGTCAAATTCTTGCCAAATTCTTGTTAAATAGTTAAAATATTTCGTAACTGTATCTATTCCTTGTCGAATTTCACTCAATTTTAGGGTTAATTAAAGTACCAATGATCGATTCCCCAAATCAGAGATTCCATCCTATAATGGATTCCTTTGCAGTGGAATAACATATATAGTTGACACTGGTCTCGTCATCCCTAGAATTCACTAACCAAGTCATTACCATGGAATTTTCAGTGTCCCACGTAGTAAATGAAGGGTCTTCTGCGACTGATTCTTTTTTATCTCCAGTAATATAAGCCAATTTTGTCTTGCCTACTGTTAGAGTATTTATTAGTATATTTTATATTATTATATTACATTCTTATTCCTATTATGTTTAGGAATTTTTATATTATAAATAGGTTTGTACCAAGCAATTAATTTTCAATGAAATCATATTTTGTTATTCTCCCCTAAAAGTTAACATGGTATTTGGGTAGGTTCTCTCTAAAACTTTTTGAATTTTAGGATTTTGTACCCATTAGGGTTTGAAATTTGGAACGCTTTCTTGCAAGTGTCCATTGGTACCAAACTCACTGCAGTACCACCGACGCTCGTTGTTGCCGCCGCTGATTTAATTTTCGGTTAGATCTGTCAGTTGTCGTTTGCCTCCGCCCCACATCGTTGCAGTCAATTCAGATCTGGTCAAGTCTCCACCATCGGTCGAAAGTCTCGGTGCATCGGAGAAGAAGACGTCCACTATCATCGGAGAAGAAGAGGTCCGTCGTCGCCGAAGAAGAAGTGATCTGCTGTGGTCGGAATAGTAGGAGAAAATCTGATCGTTGGGTTTGTTGTCCACAACTTTCCTTCTAAGACGCCATCATGGGTACTGTTGGGTTGCCTCATCGCAAAAAAAATAAAAATAAAAAGTAAAAAATTTGGGTGTTATTATTTTAGGGTTTGCTTTAGATTTCAGTCGGTTCGGTTCAATTGGTCTTGTCTATCCGGTTCAGTTAAGCTGATTTGTTTGGTTCTGTTCGGTTGGTTTGGTCTGGTTTTGTCTTTTGGTTTGAATCATTGTTTATTTGTTATGGCTGAGAAGAAATCAATTGTTACATTAAGGCTCTTGCTGTTTCAAGGAGATGTCTATTTTTCCGTTCTGCAAGTCCATTTTGAGATGGAGTATCGATACAAGAGGATTGAGGAAGAATACCATGATCTTCTAAATAGGAGCCAAGGACACTGGAGAAGTATTCTTTAACATTATTACTTCGGAATACTTTAAGAGAACCACTAAACTTAGTTCGAATTTCAGTATGAAAGTTACAAAAATGAGCTAACAAAAATGAGAAAGTAGCTCAGAACGATTTTTCATTAAATATAACCAAGTTACGTGAGAAAAAATTATCGACAAATGTAACAAACGACCGAAATTCACTTTTGGATTCAATAAGACAAGGACCCCAAAATGGAGTCAATAGGACAAACATCAGAATGAACTAACTCAAAAGGAGTACTAGCTCGTTTCTTGACTCTAGGATATGAACTTAGATGGTGAAATTTAGCAAATTGACAAGACTCGCGGTCTAAAGAGGACAAATTGCGAAATTAAGGACGGAGATTCATCAACACTAAGAGAGATGGATGACCCAAACGACAATGTTCTTCTAAAGGAGATGGCATTCTAGTGCATATGATGGCAGTAGGGAGTTGGGTATCAAATATGTAAAGACCTCCAGATCCACACCCTCTACCAATAGTTCTCTTTGTCGTAAGATCCTGAAATACATTTTAACCAGAGAAGAATAAAACACAACAATTGAGATCACGAGTAAATCTACTAACATAAATTAAATTAAAATAGAACTGTGGTAAATTTAAAACAGAGGTCAACAAAAGAGATTTGGAAAGACGGACTATGCTAGATCCAAGAACAAAAAAAGTGGTGTCATCCGCTAGAGTAACATCAAGAAAAGGCGTAGATGGTAAAAAGGTAGCAAATAAATTTAGATTACCTGACATATGATTTGTAGCACCAGAGTCAATGACTCGTTTTGACGCAGAGGAAAGAAGACATTTACTGGTGTTACCTGACTCAGCGATGAAGATTAGAGAACGATACCGTCAATGACTTTTTATATTGTTGGAACTTAGCAAACTCTTTCGTAGGAATCGAGCATGTAGAGATTGATTTCTTCTTAGCCATAGCAAACAGACGAACTGATTCAAACTAAAGACAAAACGAGATCAAACCAACCGAACAGAACCAAACAAACCAACTTAATTGAACTGGCTAAACTAGGCCAAAATGACCCAAGCAATTGTTTCAGAATTGAAAAATCCTCACAACACACGACGGCTAACGAAGACACCACCCTGCGACAAAGATACAACGACAGCTAATAGCGACTCGCGACGGCTGACGGCGACGTGTGGTGGTTGACGATGAAGCACGGTGAAGAGACCACGACAAGAGTAGACGATGAACACTTGCAACACAAACCCAAATCTTAATGCAACAGCAACAGACAATGACAGCGGCTGCGACAGGAGCAGGCGACGGTAGTATATCGAGTAAGGATACCAATGAACACTTGCAAGAAAGTGTTCCAAACTTCAAACCCTAATGGGCACAAAACCCTAAGATTCAAAAAATTTTAGAGGGAACCTAAAGCTCTGATACCACTTGTTAAGGATAACTGTACCCCTCGTACCTTGAGTATCTCCACAATGGTATGATATTGTCTGCTTTGTGCACAACCCTCACGGTTTTGCTTTTGGTTTCACCGATAAGGCCTCATTCCAATGGAGATAATTGTCCTCTCTTATATACCCATGATCATTCCCTTCCGACCTCTTGTTAAGGACAACGGTACTCCTCATACCCAGAGTATCTCCACAATTGTATGATATTGTCTGCTTTGGGCATAACCCTCATGACTTTGGTTTTGGTTTCACTCAAAAGGCCTCATTCCAATGGAGATAATAGTCCTCTCTTATATATCTATGAGCATTCCCTTCCTTACCCAATGTGGGACTTTGTTTGCATTCTCTTTACAAACCCAACAATCCTCCTCTTGAACAAAGTACCACCGAGCATCCCTTCAAGTAGTCACGCTTCTGTCTACTCTCGGACATGGAACGAGAGCTTTGCTCTTATCCAAGGCTTCCGCCATACTTTGATAGAGCACACCCACAAATTACACCATGACTGCACCTTTCGAGGCTCACCACTTTTTGTTCAACACCCAAGGATTTCATCGATACAGCTACGTTTTAATTCATGGCTCTAACCATGAAGAGACTATGGTTTGAGAGATTCCAATCATTCTATTATTATTATTGAATAATATATATAGATAAATGTACAAGAAAGGCCTAAAAATGTAAAAGGACAATAAAGGACAAACTAGTACAGATTATTACAATAATATAAACTATAGTAATATAAATACTCTAACACCCACTAAAATCAATTGAGGAAGGAATATTAGTTAGATCAACCGTAAGAGTAGTTAACTTAGTATAAACAACTTGAAACAGGGACTTCCCAGAGGAGCGGTTCTTCATTTGGTAGTTATTAGTTTTCAGTGGAGGAGTATCAAATATTTCTTTCAACAGTCTTTTCGGTCTACTTTGTCTAGGCCTTTTAATTTCTATTTTGATCGAACATTTGGTAAGGCCTAGTTTGATTCGAAATCCAAAAACAAGTTTTTAGTACAAGGGATACAAAAGAGATTATTTTTGTTGAACTTAAAAGTGTGTTGGTTGGAAAATTTGAAAACTAAATATTGAAGTAAGAAATTGGCAAAGTGGAAAGGATAGTGAGCTTTAAGAACATAGAAAATAGAAAATGTGTTCGGTCAAATCCTATTAATAAAAATGATACATGCATATATAGATTGTAGATCGAAAAATGTGCATATTGAGAGATAGGATACTTAGAGAGGAGTGAATGGTTACAAAGAAAGAGAAGAGGCTTCGAGAGGTGATGCTTAGAGAGAGAGAGAGGATGTTCAAGTGATATATACCAAATGGAACCTACTAAAACTGTTATATTTTGGGATTTTTTTTTTCTTTTACCTTTTTTTCCTTCCCCGTAAAGCTTCAATTTTTTGATTTAATATATGCTTATTTGGAACATCAACATTTATTGAACTTCATGGTCTATTGCTAGGATGGTTTCTTTTGGGTTGGAGGATTTTGCCGAAAAATATGGAGCTCTAGAACCTTCTCAGTTTGTTGATGTGATCTCTTTAGTCGGTGACAAATCTGATAATATTCCAGGTGATTCATGAATCTCTTTCTAAAAACATATTTCCCTCCTGTGTTAATTTCCTCCCGGTACCCATAAATCCTTGCTGGTACATGTAAAATTTTGTATTTCACATATAGTCACCAGGAGAACTTAGCTTTTTCTAGTATACCTTGGTAGTTTTACTTACCGCTTAATGACTCAACTTCTATGGCTAGTGTTTGAATTTTGACTCTTGAATCCTGATCTAGATTTGAGTTTAGATTTGACTCTTGGCTAGTGTTTGAGTTCGGATTTGAAAGCTTCGTAAATTTGGTGAGCACCAATTACAACTTGATTACAACTTTGATAACCTGGAATTTTCATACCCTAAACTGCTATAATTGGTGTTCTTCATTGAACTCTTTTGGACTTGGCTTTGAACTAGCATGCTTCAGGTCTAATCCACATGCCAAAAATTACACTAGGGCCAAAAGATCATTATAATTAACATGTAATATCATTAATAGAGAATCGATAACTTATACTCCATTCAGTAAAGTTTTTTTTTTTTTTTTTGGATGAGACAAATATTTCATTGATGAGATGATGTTGTGTTTCAGCTTCTCTATAGCACATAATACAGCCATTTAGAGATAAGTCTAGCATTGGAAGTCTTTTCTGAATCCTATCTTGAGTGTTTATAGCTTTACGGCGGTTGAGATATCCATATATTAAGGGTTTCAAAAAACCCGGTAACCGGAAGAACCCGAGCAACCTAACCCAAACATTGGTTTGGTTAGGTAAATTCTCGTTTCGGGTTGGGTTAAAGGTTTTTTTAACCCACCAAATCGGTTCGGTTCTCGGGTTTAGAAAAATAAATTTCGGTCAACCCGAATTGAACCAGTTTTATATATATATATATTTCTAGGTTAAGGCATGGCCGCCTCCTCATTTCCCTCTCCCATCTCATCACTCTCACCTCTCTCCATTAATTTCGCCTCTCTCTCTTTCAATCTCAGTCATTCCCTCTCACTGTTTCATCTTTCTCACCTCTCTCCTTCAATTTCATGTGTCAATTTCTCTCAAACTTTGACCACTCTCAATCTCTCATCTCAATCTCATCTCTCAATCTTCGACGTTTGCCATTAGTCGCCTGTTGCCACAGTCCATCGCCTATTGTCGCATGTCACCGTAGTTCGTTCCAGGCCATTGCCCATAGTCGCGATGTTGCTCGTTGCTGACATTGATTGTAACCGCCAAAGCTCTCATCTCGCCCAAAGAAGCACCTCGTCGTTTGGAGAACCACGCCGTTGCCTATAGCTGCCGGTGTCGCTCATCGCTGCTGTGGCCAGTAATCGCCGAACCTCCCATCTCTTGCACAGAAAGCATGCCTCACCCACAAGAAGATGAAACCCGATGACCCAACCCAACCCAGCCCAAAAACTTTGCTTTGGGTTGGGTTGGCTATATTATTCGGTTCTATTGGTTCTTCGGGTTGGTCCAAAACTCCCCCCTAACCCAACCCAACCCAACATGTGAATACCCCTACCATATATGAATTAAATTTACCCAACCCATCAGCTTAAGCTTTTCGGTTGAGCGGTAGTTTATTCATCCTTAATATGGTATCAGAGCGGGACAACTACTAAGAGAAAGCATGCCTTGTGTTAGTTTAGATCAGGCTAAATTGCTTAAGTAACCATGGACTAAAAATATAGCAGTAGATTGAATTTCTATCTTTTCTAGTTCGTAATTCCTTTTATTGACTAGATAGTGCTTGACGTGCGCATAACTCTAAATGCAGGAGTTGATGGAATTGGAAATGTCAATGCTGTGCAACTTATCACTAGATTTGGTAAGTAGGTTTAAGAGACTAATAAATTCCCTGGTAAATTGACTACAGTGTCATTTTTATTCAATCATATATATGCTTGGTTACCTTCTTATGTTGTGTACTTACTGATGACAGCAAAGATATTTGATTATTATTGAAAATAATGGTAAAGGAGGATACCTGTCTTCTTTGGCTGCCTGTGCAATTGAAGGAAATAATAAATCCTATAAATGAGGAGATAAATTAACCATCCAAATACAAATCCTAAACTATTAAGATTATAAATGAGTATATATCTTCAACACTTGCCTATCTCAAAAAGTCGTGAACATATAAGATGAACAATAAAATGTTTTGGCAAATTGATTGAGATTTCTACTCGGCATCTTTTTCCAAAATGTTGCTTAAACTTGTAATCTTATGTCGTATATTCCCTTTTTCCTTTTTTTTTTTGATTGGAAAGAATAAAAAATATTCACATGAAACAAAATTTAAAGAAATATAAATAGATGAGAAATCCTTTAACTAAATAATAAAAAGGATTTAAAACACTTCCTGAAAAGGCTTTTGAGTGGATTTTGTACTTTTAGGTTGGGTCTGTGGTTCTTTCATTTTTGGAAGTAAAAAACGTTGATCGTAAAATGAAAAAGTATGTTTCCTTGCCAAGAAATACAAACACTTCCTGCAAACGTACAATCAAAATCTAAAGTTTTTCCGTTCTTTGACCAGTAGAAGGTAAAAATTAGAACTGTATGCAATATAAATTGCGTATGATGCATGCCATGCTACTATACTTCTGTGTTCCTTGATTATATTTCCAATATTTATCCTTCTTTCTGTTGTCTCTGGTTCTTGAGCTGTAAGAGTTTGCGTATGGTTATTTACAAATTTTCTCACTGGTCAGGCACGTTAGAAAATTTGTTGCAACATGTTGATCAAGTGGAAGATGAACGTATTAGGAAGGTACTTCTATCAAAGATTAATAGCTAGCTGAACTAAAGAATTTATGAAAACACTTGCTATATATTATTTTGTGTGTATTGGATCAGGTAAGCTGATGCAAGTAATTAATTTTGTTTATTTAGTGTAAACACTAGAGTTTGAGAGAATCCAATGTTATGTATTCTCATTATTAAAGTCTATATACAGACAAATATACAAGGTTGACCTAAACCTATGAGCAGAAGGTAAAGGACAAATTAATAATATTAATACAAGAGAGTATAAAAATAGACTAATATATATGCTCTAGCACTCCCCCTCAAGTTGACATATGTTAATCAAGCCCAGCTTGTTAGAGAGGCAATCTATTCGTGCTCCATTAAATGCTTCAGTAAAGATATCTCCTAACTGCTCTCCAGTCTTCACATATCCTGTAGCCACTAATCCTTGTTGTATTTTCTCATGTACATAATGACAATCAACTTCAATGTGTTTAGTTCGTTCATGAAATACTGGGTTAGATGCAATATGGAGAGCTGTTTGATTATCACACCAAAGTTTCATTGGAGTGGTGATGCCAAATCCCAATTCACTCAGAAGTTGATATATCCATACTAATTCACATACCGATTGTGACATAGCTCTATATTCTGATTCATCACTCGAACACGACACCATATTTTGTTTCTTACTTTTCCAAGAAACTAAATTATCTCCGAAAAATACACAAGATCCTAAGGTTGATCTTCTATCTTCCTTAGAATYTGCCCAATCAGCATCTAAAAAACATTCAATATTAAGATGACCATGATCTTTATATAACAAACCACCTCCAGGAGCACCTTTCAAATACATAAAATATGTTCCAATGCAGCCCAATGACCAGTCGTAGGAGAACTCATAAACTAACTGGATAAGCTATGTCTGGCTTCGTAACTCTAAGGTAATTYAGCTCCCTACTAACCTCCTATACTTCTCAGGATCTTTCAACAACTCCCTTTCCTTTGTAAGTTGTAAATTAGGTATGAATGGGGTACTATGTGGCTTAGCAGCTAACTTTCCTATTTTAGTTAATAGGTCAAGTATATATTTTCTCTGTGATAAGAAAATCCCCTTCTTGCTTCTTATCACCTCAATTCCTAATAAGTATTTCAGCACTTCCAAATCCTTAGTATGGAATTGATTATGAAGAAAAGTTTTGAGTGATAGGATGCCTAATGAATTATTACCAGTAATCACAATATCATCAATATATACAACTAGTAAGATAACACCAGACTCAGATTGTTTATAGAAGACAGAATGGTCCGACTTACTCTTCTTCATTTCAAAGTCCTCAATCACCTGACTGAATTTTCCAAACCATGTTCGTGGACTTTGTTTCAACCCATAAGGATTTTTGAAGACGACATACCATCTCTCCTTGAGCAACAAAACCTGGTGGTTGCTTCATGTACACTTCTTCTTGAAAATCACCATGGAGGAATGCATTTTTAATATCAAGCTAATGTAAGGGCCAATGGTGAATAGATGCCCAGGAAATGAATAACCTGACAGAAGTCAATTTAGCAATCGGAGAAAACTTATCAGAATAATCAATTCCATAAGTCTGCGCATATCCTTTAGCAACAAGACGAGCTTTCAAATGGGCAATTGATCCATCAGGATAAACTTTGACAACAAACACTCATTTCCAACCGATAGGTGTCTTTCCTGCAGGAAGAGACACTAAATCTCATATACCATTGTTATCTAAGGCAGTCATCTCTTCCAACATAGCAGCCCACCAACCAAGATGAGACAAAGCTTCATGTACAATTTTAGGAACAGATACAAACCCAAGGGATGCAAGAAACGAACATGTAGGCGAGGACAAATGGTTATATGAAACAAAAGAAGAAACAGGATAAGTACACTTACGCTTACCTTTTCGAAGAGCAAGGTCATCACTCGTTCCTGGATCCATGGACGAAGAAGCTACTGGTATAGGGTATGAGTTTGTAGGAGGTTGTCGGGGAGAAAAACATGAGTAATAGTTGGGAGAGAAGTATCAAGCACAGAGGGATATGTATTGCAATGAAGCACTTCAGTAGAAGTAAAGACAATGAAATAGACAAGAAAATCATCATCTTCCTGTGAACGCTCCCCTTGATTGGTACTCAAGGATGATGAAAAATGAGTATCTTCAAAGAACGTAACGTCAGGAGAGACAATATATCTATTGAGATCAAGATAACAATATCAATACCCTTTTTGAACACGAGAATAACCAAGGAAAATGCATTTCAATGGCTTGGGGTCCAATTTGGTGAGTTGAGGGCGAACATTTCAAACAAAACAAGTACAACCAAATATTTTAGGTTTAATAGGAAATAAAGGTTGATAAGGTATCTCACCCTTAAGAACTGATGAAGGCATGCGATTAATCAAGAAGCGAGTCGTCGAAACAGCATTGACCCAAATGTATTTTGGAACATGCATTTGAAACATTAAAGACCTTGCTGTTTCGAGAAGATGTCTATTTTTCCTTTCTGCAACTCCATTTTGAGACAGATTATCGACACAAGAGGATTGGTGAAGAATACCATATTCACTCAAATAGGAGCCAAGAGCACCAGAAAAATGTTCTTTAGCATTATCACTTCGTAGAACTTTAAGAGAGCCACCAAATTGAGTTCGAACTTCAGCATGAAAGTTACAAAAATGAGAAAGTAACTCAGAACGATCTTTCATTAAATATAACCAAATTACACGGAAAAAATCATAGACAAATGTAACAAAATACCGAAACTCAACTTTGGACTCAATAGGACAAGGACCCCAAACATTAGAATGAACTAATTCAAAAAGAGTAGTAGCTCGTTTATTGACTCTAGGATACGAACTGCGACGATGAAACTTAGCAAATTGACATGACTCACAATATGAAATTGAGGACAAAGACTCTTTAACACGGAAAGATGGATGACCCAAACGACAATGTTCTTCGAAAGGAGATGGTACTCGAGTGTGAATAGTAGCTGTAGGTATTTTTGTAACAAATGTGTAGAGACCATTGGATTCACGCCAATTACCAATAGTCTTCTTCGTCGTAAAATCCTGAAATAAGCAATAACCAGGGAAGAATAAGACAACAATTGAGATCATGAGTGAGTTAACTAACAGAGATCAAATTAAGAGAAAATTGTGGTAAATTTAAGACAGAGGTCAATGAAAGAGATTTGGAAAGATGAACTGTGTCAGAACCAAGAACAGGAGAAGTGGTGCCATCTGCTATGGTAACATCAGGCAAAGATGTAGATAAGGAGAAATAGCAAATAAGTTAAGGTTACCTGACATATGATTTGTCGCACTAGAGTCAACGACCCATTTTGACGCGGAGGAAATAAGATATTTACTGGTGTTACTTGACTCAGCGATGGCGGTAATCAGATTAGTTAATGACTCTTGATATTGTTGGAACTTAGCAAACTCTTTCGCAGGAATTATAACTAACTTGCTAGCATCATCAGGAGTAGATGCAACATGTGCAGACTGTGTTTTCTGATCTTTATTCAACAGCTTTCTACATTCTAGCTTTGTATGACTAGGCTTATGACAATAATTGCATATAATGATATCTCCTGAATTTGATTTTGGAGCATTAGAATTCCATCATTGAGCATTCGAAGTTGTGAAATTCCCTTGGTAGGTATTACCTCGGTATACATTTGTACTACGTCCAACCAAAGCACTGTTAGACTGAGATGATAGGACGGGTTGTGACTTCTCAACGCGAAGTACTTGAGTGTATGCCTCCTCTAAAGTTGGAATTTCCGAACCAGAGAGTAATTGGTTTTGGCTACATTAAATCTAGGTGGAATACCAAGAAGAAACCTTCTAGTTGTTCGCGTTGGGCAAGCCAAACTTTTGCATCACTACTATCTGGGAGTAATGCATTAAACTCTACATAAATCCTTTTGTGTTCCATGAAGTAATCTGTAAGCGATTGGTCACCAAACTCAGGTTGGTAGAAGCGCTTGCAGATTTCAAATATTCAACTAACATTTCCTTTTCTAGGATAAAGGAATTCTAAGTATTTAAGCAACTCTTTAACAGACTCACACTCGTTGATCATGCCAATAATGTCACCCTCGATCGAATTCTTGATCTGTAGAACCAGTCAAGCATCATCCCGCAACCAAGCTTTCTTGCTCTCATCCTTAGAAGGATCTTCAGTTATGTGATCGTCCATATCAATACTTCGCAAAAAAAGACGAACATTGATTTTCCATGAAGAATAGTTTGATCCATTAAACTCATGTTCTGTGATTTTTTATATCATTAGGATCATCTTAGATGTTACGATTAATTTCTTCTCAGCCATAACAAACAAACGAACTTATTTGAACAAAACGACAAAACCAGACCAAACCAACCGAACAGAACTAAACAAAACAGATGAACTAGACCGACTGAACCGGGTCACACGAACTGAACCGAAACCGCTTCAGGTGTTTTCTGAAACCAAAAACCTTAGCAGCCACACCTTCAATGGAAAACGATACCACGAATTAGTAAATCCCAACGACGAATCGGTGCGTCGGCGAACTTAGGGAAACAGCGAACAGCGGCGGCGGTTAATGATGGTGGTGGCGGTGGACAAGTGCGACGACGATGAAAACTGCAGTGGCGGACAAAGCGTAGTGACCTACGAACAAAGCAGCATCGGGGATGTTGGCGACGGTGGAAGCTTGTGACTGTGACGATGGTAGAAGGCGACGACCGCAGCGAGCTACGGTGGCGGCGGTAGCGGGCTGGGTACTAATGAACACTTGCAAGAAAGTGTTCTAAACTTCAAACCCTAATGGGCACAAAACTCTAATGGGCACAAAAGAACCCTAATGAGCACAAAACCCTAATGGGCACAAAAAAACCCTAAGATTCAGGAGGTTTTGGAGAACCTAGGACTCTAATATCATGTAAACATTAGAGTTTGAGAGAATCCAGTGTTATGTATTCTCATTATTCAAGTCTATATATATACGTACAAATATACAAGGTGAAATTGTTTTATATACAGTACTCTAAGAACTGGTTGATCAGTTTTTGCAAGTACAACAAATACTTGTGCTGTTTTATTACTATGAATCATGTGTCTTTACATCCGTTCCTTATTCTTGTAGATGTTGGTAACAAATGCTGGACAAGCTATCTTGAGCAAGAACTTGGTAATTTTCTTTCAGTTTTATTTGGGCACTCGCGTTCTTGGAAAATTATTGTGAATGCATAAAATTATATTGTTAGCTTAGTTCATTTGGTTGATATTGTGGGATAATAATCTCTTTCTCCTAGTACTTTTTATGGTCTTAATCAGTATTTTGAAAAGCATGCCTCCAGAAAAGGGCCTTCATTGAGATGCTCGTCATGGCCCTCAACTGTTTTTATAATTTTTTTACTCTTTTTATATACAAATTCGAAGTAAGTTCCATAAACTCTTATTTCTCTAAACGTATATTCATTTTATCTCTTGGTATGGTGTCGAGTGGTTAAGCAGGGGAATGCAATTCTTAGTTGGTTTTTCATTGACCCTTTTTACACTTTGACATAGTGTAAATATTGGCATCCACCAAGTTATTTCAACTTGTTGCTTCATCCAAGTCATGTATGCTGCAGGCAATCTTGCGATCCGATCTTCCGCTCTATATGGTACCATTTACCACCAGAGATCTTTTGTTCAAGAAACCAGAGGTTTGTGCTATATTACTAGGACATGTCACTATTTATTCGATTTCTACTGTCAATTTTGTGATGCATATTATTCGAAATTAGTTAAAACTTTAGGGTGGGACTTAATTTGGCCCACCAATTTGTTGTTTGTTAATTAGGATATATTTTTGTTGAATCAGCATGACTTTTAGTGTTATAAGAATCTTAATTTTACTAGTAAGATTGACAAGGACTTGGGTCTCTTGATCTGGTTTAGAAATCTCAAGTTTAAACCTTCCGGTGAGCATAATATGAAAAACTTTTGATGTCTCCCGAGTTCGGGTCAGGGTCGTAGGTGTGGGTCCGAATTATTAAAAAAAAAATCTTAATTTTACTAGAACACTTGTTACATATGTCTTTTCTTTTTACAACATTGTTTTTAGTTGTTAACCTATACATATAGCACCAACCCATAGAAAGAGAGGATGGGATGACCCTACTTATATGTAAGATTGAAATTTAAAGAAAAAAAAGTCCAAGTGGTCAAATATCTTGTTCGTGTTGAGATACTCATAAATGAATTAAATTTACCCAATCCATCGGCTTAAGCTTTTGGGTTGAGTGGCGGTTTATTCATCCTTAATATGGTATCAGAGTGGAGGTCCCATGTTCAAACCCCTACATTCTTAAACGCTTAAGCTTTTGGATTGAGTGGTGGTTTATTCATCCTTAATAGTCAAATATCTTGTTCCTCCTTTTTAAGTACGAAAATTGAGAAGATTTTCGAAGGTTGTCCCGGGTCTGGGAAGGAAATTGTTTCACTTTCTTTTGTGTCATATCTATGAAGTGGCTCTCTCATTGCTCATTTTTTTCCAAAGAAGCTTTAAAATTTTTATTTGGGTTTGTTTCGTTCCCAAGGATTCTCTTTCTGGAGTTATGGTTTAATCCCAATCATAGAAATTTTGGGCATAGCTTTGATGTAGGGGAGAGCGGTTTGTCTTAGCCAAGTTCATGGATTTCTCTTTCTTTGATCTTTCTATTATTTGGGGAGGCTTTATATACCTGGTTTTTCTTTTTCTTTTTCTTTTTTTCTCCCCTTTCAAATACTATTTATGCTTCTTGAGATTCAAATTGTTATTCTACCATTTCAAAACATAAACTAGACAAATGGAAGAGTCTTTGAACTTTTATTAACAAAGAAAAAAAAAAGACATAGAATCATCAAAGTCCAAATGCTTAGCAATAACCCTCTTAGTCAACCTATGTTCTATTTCCAACTTTTGTGCACATAAAGAAGATATAAGCCATGTTCTCTTTATTGAATGGAACTTGAATATTTCCTCTGAATTTCTTAATACGTGTACATATCTTTTTGCCTTGAAAATGTTTGAAATTTGATTGATTTTAGGAATATATTTGAGGAACAGACCGAATTTT
The DNA here is from genome assembly GCF_001995035.1 of Momordica charantia. The sequence goes on from NW_019104544.1 coordinate 727,057, forward strand.
TTTTAATGGTGCAGGACAATGGGGAGAAATTCACGAGCCTCATGACTGCTATTGGTGCATATGCAGAAGGATTCTCAGCTGATCCAATCATCAGAAGAGTACTCTACTTGTGGAAGAAGCTTGAAAAGAATTAGTAATTGATCTCAATTTGCTCATTTTGTTTGTCTACTCTTTGCAACTAAATTGTGTTTTGCTGTATAGTTTTTAGATATTAGTAGAGCTTAGAAACCACATTATTCAATACTATTATCACAGAAAATTTCAGCTTAAGAACTTATTGTTTTTTTAGTTGGAATTTGAACCTCTGATCTTTTGGTCGATGAGTAGATTCTTGCCTTCTCCATTTGGTGCAAATCGGATTTATCTGAACTCCAACAATTTCGATTGATTCTTAAGAAGATGGAGGTATTTTACAATACTGAAAGAAGGGTCTTTTAGTGCATATGAGTTAGTCATTTATGTATTTTATGATTTGTAAAAATAAATTTGCAATCACAAGACTGCATTTGACGCTCTTGCTAACAAATACGACTTAATAAGATCAAGGGTTAAAATATTTTTCGAGATGTCGATTATTCATAAATCAAAGAGTTTGACATTCAATCAATATTTTTGATATTCTGTATATGTATCCCTTCAACATAAAAGTATAATTTAGAGCTCGTTTGGTAATGGTCTCGTTTCCTGTTTCTCGTTTCTTGTTTAATGTTTCTTGTTTCTATTTTTTTTTTTAAATTAGAAACAGGAATATGTTTGGTAATTACTTTTATTTCTTGTTTCTTGAAAAAAAAATAGAAACAAAAATATGTTTGATAATTATTTCTTGTTTCTTGTTTCTATTTTTTTAACAACAACTTGTAGGGGTGGAATTCGAATCTACTACAATCTATTGACCGAGAATTTAGTTAGTTTTTATTTTTAGTTAAATAAAATTTAGAAAATATAATATAAAAAGATATAATATAGACTTGAAGAATAATATTTATTAAAGAAAATATAATTTAAAATATAAATTTATTTGATATAAACGTTATTAGCTTAAATAAAGAATAAAGTTTCAAAATATTTTTAATTTAAAAAATAGAAGTTTTTTTATTTAATAAAATATAATAACTTTTAATTAAGAATAAATTATCAAAATATGTTAAGTTCAAAAATATAATACAAAAATAAAAAACAAATTTATAGTTTATTAAAAAATATAATTTACCATATAAACTGAATAGAAGTATAAATTATTAGTTTAAATAAAAAATAAAATTTTTAAATATTTTTAATTTAAAAAATAGGAATTTTTTTGTTTAAGAAAAATACAATAGTTTTAAATCAAAATAAATTTTGAAAACACTTTAGGTTAAAAAAATATATAATATTATAAAGAATAAATTTTTTAAATAYTTTTAATATAAAAAATAGGAATTTTTTTGGGTTGCTTGCAAATATGGCAAAAAGATTACATAAACTTAATAAAATAGCACTCACATTCGCAATTTTTTACCCACTCACGGAGGCCCACATTGTTAAAAGTCCTAATTACCCTGCAAGCCCATTATTAACATGCAAAAGCCTAAAACTGGTAGCCCAAACCAAAAGAAAACTTCATTTTTCAAATTCCATCATTTTCGTCTGACGTCAATCCTTCACCACAACTTTTTCATTCAAAGCATCGAAACAAAACCTAACTTTTCAATTTTCACTCTGATTTCCATTCGATTTCCGTTCGATTTCCGTCAAGAAATTATCCCCAAATCATTTTCGTTCGTTCGATTCTCATCTAACCTTCGAGCTTCGGATTTCCAGCCCAAATATCATCTGATTTCCGTTTGATTTCCATCAAGAATGTCATCCCCAACTACCATTTTCGTTCGTTCGATTCTCATCCAACTAGCAAGGAGCGACAATGTTTACCAAATTTCAATCTCCGTCTGATTGCCGTTCGTTCGTTTGTTCTGATATCGTTCGATTTCCGTTTGATTTCTTTAAGTAGAGGTATATGTTTCCATTTCGATTTTTGCTGAACTCCTGACACACAATGCTTACATTTCGATTTTTGGGATAAGTAGAGATATATATGTTTGCTTCCATTTCGATTTCAATTTACTATAGCAGTGACTATATTGAATATATCAGTTATGATGGTTCATATAACAGTGACTATAGYAGTAACTACCTTAATTTTTGTTTAAACTTTATATTTTTTTAGTTTGGTTTTGTTTTTTCATTTGTTTATATGTTTTAGTGCAAGTTACACCTATATGGACAAGGAAGAAAGTAAAATGGTTCAAAAAAGAGAACGAGTAGTATTGAAGGGTGAATCTTCCAAGGCAAAGAAACAAAGGAAGAAAAAAGAAGAAAAGAGTGAGGTATGTGATATACTACTGATTTTAAGAATTTATGATATAATATTCCTTATGTGATTTTCTATACAATATA
>NW_019104544.1:735517-749405 GCF_001995035.1 Momordica charantia
GGTGATCCTTCACCCAAAATCAGACACCAAAAACTAAAATCAAGCTTAAATTCGAAAGAAGAAGAAGAAAAACTAAAATCAAGACCTCAGAAACGAACAAAATCGAAGAAGAASAASAACAAAAACTAAAWATAATTATAATAGTCCCYSAAGAAGTCCAAATTCTTCTTTTAGAAATCTGCCTTATTAAAACGGACAGAAGTTCCTCAAAGGTTGAAAGTTCTTCACGAACAAAATCGAAGAAAAAGAAGAAATAAAATCGAAAGAGCTAAAATGGAAACCTGATGAACGAACGAAGACGAAGTAAGAAGCTAAAATCGATACCTGATGAACGAATGAATACGAATGAAGAAGCTAAAATTGATACCTGATGAACGAACGAAGACATGCGAAGAAGAGACGAACGAAGAAGACGATGATCCGAGAGAGAACGAAAATGCGCGAAGAAGAAGATGATCCGAGAGAGAATGAAGAAGCACGAAGAAGAGACGAACGAAGAAGACGATGATCTGAGCGAGAGAGAACGAAAAAGCGTGATAAATATGATGAGGGCAATTTGGGAATACTAAAAAATTCAAAATCAGAATCCTATAAAAATTGCTATATTTGAAATTTTGATAGGTGGGTGCTATATTGTTAAATACCTAAAACTTATTTGCCACCCAATGCAATAACCCAATTTTTTTTGTTTAAGAAAATACAATAGTTCTAAATCAAAATAAAATTTTGAAACAAAATAGTATTTTGCATGCGATGAGATTCAAACCTCCAACCTTCTATTCAATTTAAGCTAACTACACCACCAAGACATTAGTGACTTTATAGAAAGAAGTGACAAATATCTTATTTAACCTGAGATAACGTCGAGCACAAAACAAAGAAAAAGAAACAAAAAAAAAACGTAACTACTTTTCATAGTTTCCAAAAATTGGTCCATTTTTTGAGAAACGTTTCTCAAAATTTAAAAATGAGAAATGGGATTGGTTACCAAATATGTCTGTTTTTCAAAAAATGAGAAATAGGGAACGAGAACGTTACTATTCCTTAGTTGCCGAATATAATTACCAATAACAAAATCTGTAACATAGTGAGGAAATGAAACTAACTTCATTTTTAATTAAAATAATTTGTTTAGAAATATTTGATGGTATTGATCTTTTATTCTTATATCTGTAAAATTGAAATCCCAATATTAATATCGACATTCGCATTAATATTTTAATTGTTGAATACGACTAGTTTTTGTGAAGATCGTATGATGCTCAATGGCAGTTTATTACTGTATTAAAGTTTTGCTATAAAATGAAAAATTGTTTTCCATATTTTGTTATTTGTCACATGTCATTGTGTTCAATAATTTTAACCAATTAATTCTATTTTTTAGCTCAATAATTACAGAGGTGGGTAAGGGTGTTAAAAAAAAATTTCATGACTCTGAAAAACCAATCCACCCAAACTTTTGGATTGGGTCGGGTTCAAGTAAATGAAAATTTTATAGGTTGGATTGGTTTGAGGGTTTATGTATAATAACTTTGGGTTGAATCGAACCAATCCGAATTTATTATTAATTTTAAAAATTCGTTTATCCACCATAAAAATTATATATAGTTAAATTTATTTTAATTTTATTTCTTTTCATAATTTTTTATGGATTATTTGTTTCGGCTTGTAAAAACAATTTATTATGTGTTCATAGTGTACTTTTTTAACATATAAATAAATTAAACATTCGGATCTTGATTCAATATTAGAAAATATATAAATAAATATTTATTTTGTAACCAACCCAATTCAACACCGGTGATAAATTGAACCTTCAAATTTAGATATCTTATCTATTGAGTTATACTTATACTGAGATTAACATATTTACATATTTTTTAATTCTCATTTGCCATTTGTCGTACAACAAGACTTTAATATCCATGATTTTCCTTTCTATTCTCAAAGTTTTCAGGTTTTGCTCCATAACCATTCTGTTCTAGTTTTCCTCTTAAATTCTTGTTCTGTAATTTATTTTCAAAATCTTAGACAAATTTTAAGAACAGCCAAAACAGTGTATTAAAAAAAAAACTTTTCTTATTTTCAAAATTTGAAATTTTTAAAATGCAGAATTACATTAAAAATGATATAAACTTTGATAAATATATTACTTCATATTATAAACTCATTTTATGTTCGTTAAATTAAAACATGTAAAATATGATGTATTCAAAATTATATAATGTTGTAAAATAATAATTATACAAAATTTATAAAAAAATATTAATAAATTAATTTATATAACTTTAGATTGAACTACCTCTAGTTTATAAATATACTATTAAACACGCATTGACTGGGATTCAATTACCAAATTTGCTATCAAACACATATCTGAAAACACTTAAAACAAACAAGAATACAACTCTGATTTTCATTGAATCCTTTGTTTTCTAATTTCTGTTTTTTATTACGAACCAAACGCACCCAGAAGAAAATATCAAGACTTGGTTCAATTATAATATTCAGCTCCAGGATATGCAAAGAAAAGAGCATACGCAACCCTTTCAAGGGACTGTCTTACAGTAAAGAAAAAAAAAAGTATTTGTAAAATATTTTTAAATTTAGTTATATTCTGCATTGATTGCTGATTCCTAAGGGAATCTTGGATGAGGCATGATGGAGATAGTTTCTAACAGAGCGAATTGACCAACGCCCAGATTTCGCAGTGAAGTTTCACATAATAGTCACTTCTGTTGCGTAAGCAATCGGTCAAGAAAAGTTTTAAATACACTAAAGGATGCTTCGACAGTGAAATTTATGGCAGAAATCTTAGGTGATGGACAGCCGTTTGTAAGTCCGTATAGTTCTTGATCTCTAATCTAAATGTGTATTCAAAAGAAATTATTTTGAAAGGCGAGTGTGAGAATTACTAGAAGAGATTGGGTGACGTCATCGAGCTGTTTTTCGGATGACAAAACAGAAAATGCTTGAAGATAATAGAGATCTCTACTTATTTGCCTTTGTAAAGTAGTCTGTTCGTTTGTAATAATTCTATATTTCTACATGTTTTATGAATTTATAAATAAGATTTGCTAATGATAGGGATCCTATCCTATTTTGTCTGTCACGTCTTTACTTTTCAAAAAAATTAGATTCCAAAGAGATAAGGAAGTTTTTTAAGGATCTTGTCCTGTCGACCATAATCTTATCATCATCTGCTTTCTTGTATTCAATTATTGTGATCTTGGCTAAAGACTTATTGGGGAGTCACTGAACCCCTATATGTATAAGAGCCTCGACCTTTAATGGTATCTGTTGATGTGAGGATTTCGACCTTCCGGTTCACCCTCTCGCTCACACCTAACTCGTTGATCAGGAAACTGGAACCTGCAAGACCAAATCAACCTAAACCTGTGTGACCTTAGTCACACGGGCTCCGATGCCAAAGTTAGCAAGGGGAGTTGAGAAATGGTGAATTTACAGTGTGTTACCTGCCTCATAGGGTTAGACTGCATCGCTTACTTTATAGATGCGGGAATGATTCCAGAACCTTCTACAGTGGAGCCCAAGCTCGTGGTGACAAGGCCCAAAAGGAAATGTCGATTAAAGGCAAACGATCTCCGGGCTTGGCCGTGGGTCGAGCCTGGCTCGGCGCCGAGCAGGGGTCGGGATCGGTCTGGTTCGGTAATCCGTCAGTTGCTTCCTCAATCCCTTCTAATCTGTAGTCGACTGATTTATGTGTATAACAATTGCCCCTACTCCCAAGGTGATGCTTCCAAATCTGTTTCCATCCCCTTGGGACTATGCAACATTTTTGTCGTGATTCGCCTTCCAAAGTCAGACCCGTGATCAAGGAGGTCACGAGTTCCTCAGTGGCCGTGCCGAGCACGCCTCGGTTCTCTCGGTCCAAGATCGTTGGTCAATTGTGTCGTTCTGCCATTGTGGGACCCAAGAGGACAGTCGAATTGTCACATCCTCATGGGACACGAGAAAGTCACATGTTGGCTTTTCCCTCCTTCACAAGATCCAAGGCGGCCAATGTGGCTGTCGCTGAAGGGATGTGAATCCCGGAGCAGAAGCGGACTTTCGTTGCTGATTTTAGGGATACAAAATCAAAATTGAAAGAGGGAAAATACAGGGGAAATACGAACCTTGAAGAACGTTTCTTCAACGAGTTTCCCTCGAACACCACCAATGTGTCTTCCTCGCTATCCTCTTGGGTCTCGGGATCGTGCTGGTGGGAGCAATCTTTTGGAACGAGAGGGAGAGCTTGAGAGAGATCTTCTTGATTGAGAGAAAAATGGTTGGGCGTGGTTCTTCTTCTTCTGTTCTGTGTTTTGCAGAACTGCAAAAACAAAACAAAAGCAGTGACGTGGGGTAACTCCCCACGTCACACTAACCTCCCACTCCCCTACAATTTTGCAGGGGAGTTTAATATTATTAATATTAATAATATTAATAATATATATATATATATTTATATATTTATATAATATATAATAATTATTATAATATATAATAATTATTATAATATATATATATAATAATTATTATAATATATATATATAATAATTAATATATATAAAATTAATTAATCAAATTAATTAATATAAATAATTATTAATCCAATTAATAATTAATAAATATATATATAAATAAATAATTAACACTTAATTATTTATTATAAAATTAGAATCATATTCTAAAACATTTCTCTCGTATAACCTATAGTTTTAATGTACATCTTATGCACATTATTTTTAACCTATAGTTTTAATATGAATCTCATTCATATTAATTTTATTTGAATCTCATTCAAATAATATCTCTCATAATATATAGTTTTAATTTACAATTAACTATATATTATAATGTATCAATATACATATAATCCCTTAAGTAATTTGAACAATTCAAATTCTTCCAAAAAATTTGATCCTCGTTTTACCCGTTATGAGCTAGCAAGGGGACCTAATGGACCTACATATCCGAAGCTCCAACGATGAGAGATTAATCGGTCAAACTCATTGACCGAGTTAATCTAGATTCGTTAACTACGGGTCATTCCACTAAAGACCCGCAGTTGCACTCTTCTCACTGCAGAATGTTTTCGTGTCCATGGATATATGACCATTAATGACGAGTCAATCCTTCACGAGTGTTCGTAACTCAAGTTGGGTCAAATTACCGTTTTACCCCTGAGTTACATCTTACTCCTTAAACATCACTGCTCCTCTAATGAACAACCCGATTATGGTCCAACCAATAACCGGAAGTCCCTCTCGGCTAATGAGAGGGTGGGGCCCCTTGTTCAAGTCTCGGAGTCAGCATTTAAGGGAACACTCATCTACTCCCCTAAAGTCGGGGAGGAGTGAATTCCATCTTGTGAAGTTATGTTCCCAGCTCCCCACTCGGTCTCGTCCCCAAAATGGTAGGAATGTTGAGTCGGCTACTTGGGTCACTCTCATCCATACAGATCAAAGGACGAGCCCTCACGGGCAGGAGTCCATAACTCAGTCAGGATTGAGAATGAGTTGTCTGGTCATCCTAAGAAATGGCAATCTATTAGTTAACGGTGTTACATCTAAAGATTGCCTATTTCGCGGTCCGGTCTTATACAAACTCATTGTATAGGATACCCCCACTCGCATGTCTCCACACGAACGACCTGGATCGAGTCGTCTATAACATTTACAGAGCGGGCCGTATCCATAGTGTTGCCAGGATAAGGTACCCAACCTTATCCATATACTATAGACCCTTTAGATTATTCACGGGACATCATCCATTCATATATCAGGGGTATATCAAATATATTTGGAACGACATCCAAATCTGTCAAGAACTTTCTAACCCCGACGTTAAGAGTGAATACTGACCCCGACTCTAGTCGTGCTTCAGATATCGAAGTGACTGATTTGATCGAGGAGGAACCCTTTTCTCAGCAAGCTCGATCCTCCATGCCCCCTACAGCCCCGAGGAATTCTGCTCGACTCCAATGGACGTCTGTCCCGTCCGCCTCTCGTGGTCATCCAGAGAGCTCTTCTCAAGCTTCAATCTTTCCATTCTCTGGCCCGTATAGTGCTGATGTCGATGGGGCGGCCTACCTGGATAGGGCATTTAGCCTTTAGCAAGGGCTCGGTGAATCATCAGGCGGGTCAGATTTTGGCTTATCCAACCCTCAGCACAGTATTGGCACATGCCTCAGAGACCTCCATGCAGTAAGTACTTCGTAGCTTGAGATACTTGTCATAGTGTCTCCCCTAATGTCAGTCTTTGACCTTGGCAGGTTTTCAATCGTCTAGTGGTGTTTTCAGGTCGGGTTGCCGATGAACTTAACCACCTCCGCCACCACTATGCTTCTCGGGAAGAGTTGAATCAAGCTCTATCTTCCTTTGACCAAGCCAACAGCCTTCTGGAGAACACTCAACGTGAGTTGGAAAYAGAGAAGAGAAAATCTCGAGACGAGCTGGCCAACCTACAGAGGAGGCTCGATGAAGCCAACGCTCGGCTCACTGATTCTGAATTTTTGGCTGGGGAATTCAAGAAAACTCAAGAGTACGTCGACTTGCAAAATTCTGTCATGGAGTGCGGCGTTTCCTGGTCCCTTCGCCAAGTTTCTAATACACACCCCGAGATTGATTACTCCTTCCTTCCGGAGCGTTTTAAAGCTGAACGTGATGCTCCTGTCGACATGGACGAAGATGATGATGAATAGTAGGGTTGCCTGAGAGGGTAGTGAGTTGCTTTGCCTGTGTTTAGTGCTTTTACAAATTTTATGGCGTTCGACTTTTCGTTTTAGAATTACCAATTAAGCCTTTGTTACCAACAAATATTGGCTTACGACTCTAACCTTGATGGAGTTGATTTTGCTACCTTTACTTACATAGATTTCTAACCTTTTGGCTATGGCCAATGGTTTTACACCTATCGCCGTTTGGCTTTTGACTTTACTCCATCTTTACGTTTTAACCGTGCTAGGTCAATTGACCTGCTTTTGGTTTGACCGTGTTGAGATTGTTCAATCGTTCTTTCCAATTTTGGCGATGCAGATTCGTGCCTGTAGTCTGGTTATATCTTTAAGTAGTCTTTCGATGCAGAGTCGAATGACCCGAGCCTTGGTCGGTGCCGAGTAGGGGTTTGATTCGAGCAGGGCTCGGCTTAGGCTGTCTACCTCCTCGAGTCTTCTGATTATGACATGTCGCTCTTATCTTATAGTTGTGATGCCCCCTACTCTCAAGGTAGCATATTGTCGATTTTTGCTCTTTGAGAGTATGTTTGTAGATAAGACAGGGTACTTTTATGAAGATAGAGTTGACAGGGAACCCAAATAACGGATACTTTATTGAACATACGAAATCAATAATCTAAAATTTCCAGAAAACCAAAGAAGAGAGAACAATCTCATATCCATCATACTTGATAGTTGAAGAGAAAGAGTAAAGAAAGGAAAAGAAATCAATGGCTCCCCACAGTAAAAGCCTTGTCGTTGCCCCTCATCGAAGTGTAGTAGCACTCGCGAGATACTCGCTACTTTCCTTTGATTTCACCAATTCCACTGGTTGTTGAGAATTTCATAGACTGGTGATATGTAGATGGCATCGTCCTGAGCATGTGCATTGTCGGCCTACCTAATATCGCATTATAGGAGGATGCGTACTCGACGACCAAGAAATCTACCCTTTTAGTGATGCTCTTTGGCCTACTCCCGAATATCACTAGCAATTCTATCCTTCCTTCAGGAATGACTCGCTCTCCTCGAAACCCTACAAGCGGTGCCGGGCTACTCTTAAGACCTTTGTCTCCTAGACCAATGGCTTTGTAGGCCATGAGGGAGATGATATCTGCTGAGTTGCCTCCATCTACCAAGATCCGGTGCACCTTCGCATTAGTTATTTTTAGAGTGATGACCAGTGCATCGTTGTCTGGGTGAAGGAGATGAGTCACCTCATCCTCGGAGTACTCAATTCTTGCCTATGGTTCTACTACAAATGCATGACAAACCTCATGTCGTCTGAGGGGCGTTCGAGTCTCCCGCACGCTCGTCTTCCTCTTTCTGCCTGATTCTCTCTCTACCAAGACTTCAACGAGGGGCCCCACCCTCTCATTGGCCAAGAGGGACTTCCGGTTATTGGTTGGACCATAACCGAGTTGTTCATTAGAGGAGCAGTGGTGTTTAAGGAGTAAGATGTAACTCAGGGGTAAAACGGTAATTTGATCCAACTTGAGTTACGAGCACTCGTGAAGGATTGACTCGTCATTAATAGTTGTATATYCGTGGACACGAAAACGTTCTGAAGTGAGAAGAGTGCAACTGCGGGTCTTTAGTGGAATGACCCGTAGTTAACGAATCTTGATTAACTCAGTCAATGAGTTTGACCGATTAATCTCTCATCGTTGGAACTTCTGATCTGTAGGTCTATTAGGTCCCCTTGCTAGCTCATAACGGGTAAAACGAGAATCAAATTTTTGGAAGAATTTGAATTGTTCAAATTTCTTAAGGGATTATATGTATATTGATACATTATAATATATAGTTAATAATAAATTAAAACTATATATTATGAGAGAAATTATTTGAATGAGATTCAAATAAAATTAATATGAATAAGATTCATATTAAAACTATAGGTTAAAAATAATGTGCWWAAGATGTACATTAGAACTATARGTTATACGAGAGAAATGYTWTAGAATATGATTCTATTCATGTGATAAATAATTAAGGGTTAATTATTTATTTGATATATATATATTAATTATTAATTGGATTAATAATTAACTAATATTTATTAATTAATTATTTATATATATATTAATTATTATATATATTTTAATTATTATATTATATATATATATTAATATTAACTCCCCTGCAAAATTGCAAGGGAGTGGGAGGTTTTGTGACGTGGGGAGTTACCCCACGTCATCCCTCTTCTTCTTCTTCAAGTGTGTTGGAGAAGAGATGAGGAGGTTACAGAACACAACCAAGAAGAAACTCATCAATTCTCTCTCAAAATTCTCTCAATCTCTCCCTCTCTTCTATCAAGGTGCTACCACAAGCACGATCCTGAGACCCAAGAGGATAGCGAGGAAGATCCGGTGGTGGTGTTTGAGGGGAACTCACTGAAGAAACGTTCTTCAAAGGTTTGATTTTTCCCCTGTATTTTCTTCTTTCAATTTCGATTGTATCTCGAAATCAGCAACGAAGGTCTGCTCTGCTCCGGGATTCTCATCCCTTCAGACTTCGACTCTGTCCTCCCACGAACTGGGTCACAAACTCCCTGGCTAGGTTTTTGAAACTCGAGATCGACCCTCGTTTCAGCTGTCGAAACCATACCCTGGCCGACCCACTCAAAGTCGTCGAGAATACCCAGCATCTAATCTCCTCTGATACTCCATAGATGTCCATCCATTCTCGGTAGGCATCCAGGTGATCTACTGGGTCAGTTGACCCATCAAACTACTTAACAGTTGGTAGCTTGAATTTTAGAGGGACCTTCCCCCCCATGATTTCTTCTGTAAATGGTGAATCGGCCTGATCCAGTAGTTCTTCTAGATCGAACCCTTTTTCCTTTTGACTTTGTTGTTTCTCAAACAACTCAGGTCGATCCACCGGCTTGTCTTTGTCGAGTCTACGGGCCCTGCATTCTGTCTATCATTGTTGCTTTTACTCCCATCTGGTACCGGAGACCTTTGTCTCTTTTTGTCTTTTTAATGGCCTTGGGAGTCGAAAATCCGAGTTCGTCGTTTGCTATTGCCTCCTAGCCTCAATTTTCTCCCTACACTGTTCGTTGACTCCTCAATCTCACTCTCTACCGGACCTTTTCCCTTTCGGGGGTCTTGGATGAGGGGTTCCTCGCTGGCCTCTTGTGGCTCTAGTTGTTGAAGTAATTGGGTCATGCGTTGAAGCATCGCCTCCACCTTTCTCTCTAAGGCCGCAAACTGACTTTGGAGCTGTTCCGAGGCTATTGTCGTTGGCACCTCGAGCAGTCCTTCTTGGTGCTCGGGGTTTTGTCGACTCAATCCTGTTTCGCCCTCAGGTCCTCTTATCAGGAGGTCATCCAAGTTTAACCTCCTCCTCGCGTGGCAATCATCGTCAGAACCCCACGGACTCCTCTCAGGTGTCATGTTGTTTGGCTTGTTTTTCTTTTGTCCCCACAGACGGCGCCAAATATTGATGTGAGGATTTCGACCTTCCAGTTCACCCTCTCGCTCACACCTAACTTGTTGATCAGGGAATTGGAACCTGCAAAACCGAATCAACCTAAACCGGTGTGACCTTAGTCACACGGGCTCCGATGCCTAAGTTAGCAAAGGGGAGTTGAGAAATGGTGAATTTCCAGTGTGTTACCTGCCCCCTAGGGTTAGACTGCATCGCTTACTTTATAAATTGGGGAATGGTTCCAGAACCTTCTATAGTGGAGCCCTAGCTCGTGGTGATAAGGCCCAAAAGGAAATGTCGATTAAAGGCAAACGATCTCCAGGGGTCGGGACCGAGCCCTGTTCGGTCTAGTTCGGTTCTCTGTCAGTTGCTTCCTCAATCCCTTCTGATCTGTAGTCGACTGATTTCTATGTATAACAGTATCAAAGCTTTCAATGGCAATTTCTTCTTTATTGGGGGAACACATAACCGTTTAATGATGGCTTCTAACTTTGAATCTCAGGTATAATATGTCTTTATTATTCTGTTTGAGTTTTACATACTCATATTATACTTAATGTTTGAAGAGATTTGTAAGAAAGTATTCTGAATAACAGTGTCCTGGTGGAAATTTTGGCAAGTATGATTGTTTGTTCGAAGGCCTGGTCACTCGTTTGTAGATTTTGCAGCTAATTTTTTTGAAGATTATAAATAAAAATAGTAGATAAGAATCTTAATAGAATAATAGAAATTCATTATACTTGTGTAGTCAGGTTTTAGGTTCGTCATCATTCCGGTTATCTCATTCTCTCCTCTTTCTTCTCCTATAAATACCGTCTCTAAGCTTCCTTCTTCCTCATCTAAAGCTTTGGTTTCTTCTTCTCGCTCTACCTCTACATCAAGTTAAAAAATAATTCATGAACACGAAGACAAAGGTGATAGTGTAAATCATAAGTTACCAATAGAGAGACCGTCAAAATTGAGGAAGCTCTCTCTAGATGGTTCGTCCCTCATATTCCCAAAAATAGGATCTATCACATTAACGCTTTAAACTTCAATTAGATGTCATTGAGATTGGCAAAAGAAATCTCCTCATTAGGTAAGAATTCACGACCCTAAATCTCTTAACACAAAAATTCAATTATAGAATACCGAAAGAGATTTAGGTAACTTTATATTGGTTGCATTCAAGTGGCTATCAAGCCCTTGTTTCGTAAAGGCYTAGACAATCCAGTCTACATTGCCTTGAGAGACACGAGCACTTAGATTTCTCTCCTTCCCTATTGGAAATAATGAAATCAAACCTTGAAAAAGGACCAGTATTATTTGAGTGTAGACAAGGATATTGTGTTGAACTTGAAGACCCTCATATCCTCGACTCTTACTTTAGATATTTACTCTAATGGATTACGTCTTGAAGATGGAGTCATGTCATACTCCATTATATTCAGATATTACAAATTACTTGATATAAACATATCTCCAGGAGCTCTCGAAGTATCTCCTCTAGGACAAACTATGCTGGTGGAAGTTAACCTTGAGAGATCTTCGGTTACTATTCTTAAGCTACTAGAATGGAATCAAGTCACCAAAAATCCAATTTGGAACCTAGAAGGAGTTTCTAAACCCTTCGAAAGACAACCAGATGAGGCTAGAATCGAAGAATATCTTAATGGATCGGTTGATGTTACTTCGAAGAAGAACAACCACGGTCAAAAGTCAAAGATTCATACATAGCAGCCCATTGTATCAACAAGGCTTATAAAATCAACTAACCAAAGTATTGTTCGATCTGCCTCTTTAAGATGCAAATAAGTAGATTTGACAAATCAATCTTAGATATTCATTACGAGGGGTCCGAAGGATCTCTATCCCCAAATCAAACATATATGAAAACCCGAACAAACAGGGAATTCCAAATCAATGTCAGAACTCAAGATTTCAAGATAAACTGGGAGCACCTTAGAAAGGAAATAAATTCCCCGAAAACAAGAAGGCCAAAGAAGACATATTTACTCTAGATTAAAATACTCAACAAACCCTCAAAGATAGATGGGTGATTTGTATGCTACGCTTACAAATTGACTTACCATTTTTTAGATGGGGTAAATACATGAAAGAGTATTCTACTGTTGATTGAATTGCGGACCTCAAATCTCATCTTCAGCAAAATATATTCAGGGGAGAAATATGCTCAATAGGAGTAACCATCCATTCAACTCATCCACCAGAAGAGGTCATTGAGTTCCCTCTTCCTGGAGCACCTACTAAAAAGGAAACAGACAAGATGGAATGTATTATCGGAGATTATATCAAAGATCTTTGTTCAGTATGTCTGTCATTATTCGACAGGTCAAGTTCCTTAAACAACTTGCCAAAGGAATACCATGTCTGAAGGAATCGGATCCCGCAGCGGAAGCGCGCGAACGTGTGTGCTTCGTAATTGTTTTAGAATTACAACAAAGAAAAAATATAAGCATGAGTAAAAGGAAGTTAGTGATACATACCTTTGAACACACCTCTTCAATGTAGACACCAACGCCACCACAAAGTCTTCCTTGCTATCCTCTGGAAGATAAAAACTCGATTTGTGGGAATCGTCTTATAATTGAAACGGAAATTGAGAGATTGAGAGAGCGATTTTCAAGCTAGAGTTTCCAAAACTCGTTCAACCGGCGATCGAGAGAGAATCAATGAAAGGGGATAACCTCCCTTTCTATAAGGGAGGAAGAGTGGTGGGGAAGTCACAACTTCCCCACTCACCACTTTCCTATCGGGCCAGTGAGAGAGTGGGATTGAGAGAGCTAGAGTTTCCAAAACTCGTTCAACCGGCGATCGAGAGAGAATCAATGAAAGGGGAGAACCTCCCTTTTTATAAGGGAGAAAGAGTGGTGAGGGAGTCACAACTTCCCCACTCACCACTTTCCCTATGGGCCAGTAAGAGGGTGGGATCCCCTGTTCAAGTCTCGGAGTCAGCACTTAAGAGAACACTCATCTACTTACCCTAAAGTCAGGAATGTGTGAATTCCATCTTGTGTAGTTATGTTCCCAGCTCCCCACTCGGTCTCGTCCCCAAAATGGTAGCAATATTGAGTCGGCGACTCGGACCACTCTCACCCATACAAATCAAAGGACGAGCCCTAATAGGAAGGAGTCCATAACTCACTCAGGATTGAGATCTAAAGGGATGTGAATCCCGGAGCGGAAGCGGATCTTCGTTGATGATTTTTGGGAAAACAAAATCTAAGTTCAAAGAAGAAAAACAAAGGGGAAAACCATACATTTGAAGAACTTTTCTTCAACGAATTCCCCTCGTACACCACCACCGAGTCTTCCTCGCTATCCTCTTGGGTCTCGAGACCGTGCTTGTGGGAGCACCTCGTTTGGAATGTGAGAGAGTATTGAGAGAGAGCTTGAGAGAGATTCTTTTTGGGAGTTCTGTGTTTTTGTTTTGTTCTTCTATATTTTTGCAGAACTGCAAAACGAAGAAAACAAAAACAGTACCCCACGTCACTTAACTGTCTACTCCCCTGCAATTTTGCAGGGGAGTTAATTATTAATTTATATATTAATATTATTAATTAGTAATAATTAATATATATATATAATTTATTAATTAATCATATTAATTAATAAATATAATTAATTATTAATCCAATTAATGAATATATATATATAAATCAAATAAATAATTAACACTTAATTATTTATTATAAAATTAGAATCATATTCTAAAACATTTCTCTCGCATAACCTATA
>NW_019104544.1:758914-773607 GCF_001995035.1 Momordica charantia
TCCTTTTTTGATCAAACATAAATAAGCATCACTAGATAATGAAACATTTGATGGATAAAACCGCAAACTATGGCAACCAAAGATTTTCAAGCTCCAACTAAAGCAGAGGAAAAGCAAGGAAGAAAGCAAGGGTTTGAAAATCTAATCACTCAGAATCCCCATCGTCGTTCTCATCTTCATGCTCCGTCACCACTTTCTCAATTAGCTTTCTGCATACTCCTTCGAGCACAGATTTTCGGGATCCATCATTTCCAGACTTACCATCGTTAAGCACCGGATCTGCTTGACAAAGAACTAATGCAACGCCTGAAAACCATAAACATAGATTTACTTGTTGATTAAACAATATTTACATTATTTTACATCATCATTTTCAGCATATCGAGATCCCAGAAGCTTAACATCTTGGATGAGTAGTTTCAGAAATTTTTTCATCTCTAAATATTCTATTAAAAGTATCAAATAGAACACTATGCAATAAAAACATTAGTGGGGTGTTTGATTAAAGGAGAGATGGTTGGACTCTCCCCTGACAGCGTCGGAACAGCCTTCGGGCTTCCCTGTTGGAACAGCATTCAGGCTTCCCTGTTAACACATACCGGTCAAGGCTGCCTAACACTTGCAGGTAGAGATCTCTAATAAAAACGTCGCTCGGTTAAATATTTATATACCATGGGAACATAATGCGTCAATTTGAAGGTGTAATTTTAGAGGCTAGAAGTTGGAGACATTCAGTTCCAACCAGAAGAGAAGTCATTATTGTTGAGTTAGAAAACCTTTGATTTCTCTACAACCAAGCTTCGTAAAGTTTTTTTTTTTCTTTTTTTTGATATCCGTGTATCCGGGCTAGTTGCACGCACTTCGACTAACTACGGGTCAACCGCCTGACCCTACTACATTTGGTTGACAAGGAAATTCATAGGATATTAGATCTTATGTAGGTGGCCATTATGGTTTGAACCCATTCCCTCTAAACCCTTTACTATTTACATTAGCCCTTATTGATCCCTAGACAATCCCATCATGATTCATAAAGCTTCCTTTATAACACGTGTTTTACAAATCACAAAAGCAACCAAGAAAGCGTACTAGAATTGATGAATTACTCAGATAGATTGAATCGATAAATTCTTATAACTTAACAATATAACACAGGTTTCAAATGCAACCATTATGAGAAGTGTTGTAATTTGTACTACCACATCTCAGTGAAAGATCTGTTGTACATCACTGCAATGTTATTTACTCACCAACTCCAAAAAAAGTTGCAGAGAATTTCTTTTTTTGCACAAATAAAGCAAACGAGGCGTGCTTAGTTATACATACCTTCTGGCGTGCATCTTCTTCCGAAACTTCGCAGTCCCACGTAATTTGCTTTCACTGCACCATTGTTGTACACCAACAGAGTAGGAAGATTACAATCTGGGTAGTTGGGAATGCAATCTGTGGATATTATTTTAACAAATTTTGTTGCTGGATATCTGGTCGCCAGTTCTTGCAAACAATTCATCAGCACATCGCATTCTTGAATTCTATGACAAAATCATAGCATAACATGAACATAGAAAATATTATTAACACAAGAAAGTAAGCAAGAACAATAATAAAAGCGTTCAGAGTGTTTGATGATGGTACCCTTCTTTGTAAAGAATGACTATAACCCAAACATCCGATGGAGCCTGTGAAACCTCTCGCACAAAATCCGAGCCGGATATTGGATTTATTGACCCAAATTTGGAGATTTTAACTGCTTCTCTCATCTCCGCCAACCTTCTTTTCCTATCCAGAGAATGAGGTTGCACCAAATTTAGAGATTTTGTTGTAGATTTTTTCTTTGTTACAGATGTTCAAAGGATATAGCTTACAGTAAGAAATTGGATAAAGAACAAAAATTAGGTATTAAACAAGATGGTGAAAAGCTAATTGAAAATAAAATTTTGCAGAATTGACAAATAGAAAAGAAAAATTAAGATCTCCTTCAATTAACAAAGTAGTCAATGTCATCCGATCTCCTTGTAGCCACCAAACTACCCAATTAGGCATCAAGTAAAATAAATTTTACTAACTTAATTACTTTCCCTCAATGAAATTGAGCAACAAGCCAACATACAGAGTAATGAAGGAAGAGAAAAGCAACCTGTACTCTTGGAGAAAGTTGTCATCATCGAGATCGAGATCGTCCTCGAGATGTTCGAGCTCCTCCTGGGACTTTTGGTCGATCCAGGACTTGTCTTTGGGGAGGGAGGCCTCGTCTTGGGCGGGGGTGAAGGGTGCGGGCTTGAACGGAGCAGGCTTCGGAGGCAGGTTTCCAAGCTTTGCCTGAATGTCATCCCACTGAGTGGAGGCTCCTTCAACGTCCTTGTAAACGAAGTGGTAATCACCCATTGTTAAGCCACGAGCTTCCGCAGAACAAAATTGAGATTGAAATCGAGCGATTAGACAGCCCTAGAGTGCAATTGCAACCCCAAGTGATGAATTCTATAAAATTAATTATTCAGATGCAGCTTTTAATTTGGTTTGCAGGATCAACAGGGGTCGATCATAATCGCAATGCAGAAACAAAAAAGGGGAGGAGTTAATTCAGCCACTGGGTACCTGGGTTCGGCAGTGGTTCGTGAGACTGATTCTTTGGGAGTCATAAATCTGCTAATACGACCATGAAGAAGAAGAAGAAGATGTATCAAAATTGAAGATACAAAAACCCTAATCGCTGGTTTCCAGAAGAGCTCAGGCAGCGTGGGATGAAAGAATCTCAGATTTCTGGATTGATCCAAGAACGGCTGAGTGAAGTTTTCGTGGATCTTCACAGTGAACTTCAGGCACCTCTTGTTTGAGTTTCCCCTTTTTGAACTGTCATGTACACGGTTTTGGTTTTGGGCGTGAACTCACGACTTTTCATTTGTTAATAGAAGTTTTAACAATTGAACTAAGTTCAAAATAACTATGGGCACGATTGTAAAGGTTGATTTGTTTCGTGGAAATGTCGTGGTTACATGAAAATATGGATGTGATTGATCGAGAGGTATGACTGTTTGACGAAATAATTTGGGGTCTTACTATGCATGGCCGACCTATTCYGATAATTTCGAGAAGGCCGACCTAATAGGTCGGCATCATATACTTAGAAAATAAGCCAGACGTCGGGACTCGTTTGCTAAAGACGGAGTAAGGACCGGTCGAACGTGTGGACCCGAGGTCGCTTAGAGAAGCCAGACACGAGCATGGAAATACCCAGATGGGACAGCTATCTACCCCAATGGCCTTACAAATACTCCACCACTCAACGAGTCAAGGTACAAAATCTATCTGAAGCTGATATGTTAAACTCGGATTCAAACTGACTTGGGCGTCGGAGTGACCTACCCGTTTTGCAGGTACCCCCAGAAGACAAATTCTAGTGCTGACCAATCTCCCAGGTCGTCCCGTGCCTTGGTAGATTTTCGAGTCAACAGTTGGCGTCGTTGGTGGGAATTACAGCTATCATCGCGAAGTCTGTCAGATCGCTCAACCGCTAGCCATGATGGATGGTTCCCAAACATCAAGCAACCGAGAGCCAAAAGATCTGAAGACTTGACCGGCGTGTCCAAGCTGCCGATAGGTTGGAAACCTAAAACCCGGGCAGACTCCCAAAGCTCGAAGTCTCGAGA
Source organism: Momordica charantia (assembly GCF_001995035.1). The sequence continues at coordinate 762,562 of NW_019104544.1, forward strand.
GTGTGACCCCAGAAGAGGAAAAATGAAGGCCACTGGGACGAACCCAGAAATATCGGGCTTTGACTATAAGAGGAAATGACCGACCTCGGAACGAGACGACCAACACAAGTTATTCCCTCATCAAGCACGCTTAACTTTGGAGTTCTTACAATTGAGTTACCGAAAAGAAAGGTGCACCTTATTAGTATAGGTAGTGACTATCAATTATTTTAAGCCTTTTTTGACCATTCTTCTATGATTTCGGATGTGGTATCGGTTCATTCATGTACCATTCCTCCCTACACGGGCGTCACATGCCCACTAGTTTCTGCCTTGGTTCATCCACGAACGACGTCGTACTGGGAGAGGTTTCGCTTTGATATCAAACTGACACGACCCGCCTCAAAAGACATACTAGTTCTAGAACAAGTCGCGCCAACCACATACCCCAACTAACTACATAGTCCGTAGTCAAACTTCTTTCTAAATTTCTAAAACTAATTAAGATTATTCTCTAATATATACAACACAAAGTATAACATAATTTAATTCAGAAATAGCTATTCTTCCACGACTTCTAAACATGCTGAACAATTACAAAAGGTGCAACTAATCTATTATAAGTCATTCTAAATGTACGTACAAAATGATATGCAAGTTCTGAGACGCTGAGAGGCAGAAACTGGTCGGCTATCTCTTTTAAATTCAGGTACAGCCTGGTGGAGAAAACAATGATAAACACTGAGTTAGGAAACTCAGTGAGAGGCAGAATAATTTCGTAAACCTTCTTTAATAAACAATTGAAATTCTCAATATTTACGAACATTATGAAACTGAATTAATAAACTTTCTCATAAAACTTCATAAAACTTAGTAACTAAAACTCAGTAAGGTTTCTTGTAATAACTGGTAACTAACACACAATTTCTAAAAACCACTTTCTAAATTCATGTAAAATATCTTATTTCAAACATAAAACAGGTTAAGAAAACTCAACACTACATATGTGTCCATATTATGTTATGATCTACTAGCGCAGAGTAATCTCAATAGACACAGTAGAATAATTCTATTTCTAGTCTACTGATAGAGTAATCTCAATACAGAAGAGAATAATTCTCTCAATGCGTGGAGTCAAATGTTCCCAAAGACCTTTTATTTCTTGGTATACTATAGAAACACACTCTTATAGCATACGAATAATTACTTGGATATAACAATATGGTGGTTTGAAAACTATTATCAATCTCACAAACTGTTTTAAAATTCTTTCTTCCTTCTTTCTAAGAACTTTTCTAACTTTCTCAAATCATTTCTAAAATCTCTTTCTAAAATATTTCATAACTTTCTCAAACATTTTTCTAAATCATAAAGCATTTCTAAATTCTGAAAACATTTCTAAATTCTCAGCAAACACAATTTCTCAATAGGAATGATAAATCATACGTAATATATATTTTCTTGAAATTCTATAATAATAGATATCTAAAACATTTGTAAAATGACCACTCACAAATCAATAATAATATCCAAAACATTTAATAAAACAACCACTCACAAATCTTACGAATATAGTGAATTTAGATTGTATGCTGCTCCAATTTCTGTCTGTCCTAAAATAATAACTAACAAGTTTGAATACATAGTTAATCCCAATTTAAATCTCCAATCAACAACCTTATTCTCTCTCTACAACCCGATCATCTTTCTTCCCATCTTTGTCTTTACAAGTGGAACCAATATCTCACTTTCTTTACCATTCTTTTTTTTTTTTTAGTACAATATGTGGGGGTAGGGTTCGAACTCATGACCTTTTTGTCAGAGATAGGTGTCTTAACCACTTGAGCTATACTCGGTTTGGCTCACTTTCTTTACCTTTCAAATTCCCTTTCTCACGTAATTGGCACAATTTCCCAACAAATTGTTTTTCTTCCTTATTTAATTTAACACACCAATTTCTCTCTCCCCCACAACTATTCATCATCTTCTTCCTCAACCCATTCATCTTCTTCTTCCTCACCCCCACAAAAACCTTCATTATGCTATCCAAAACAAATACATTTTTTTCAGCCATCACAGTGAGAAAACATATATCTAATTTCATACCCTTCCTTCTACAGCAGTCCATACCCCCTTCATTTGCTAACATTACATTCCTTCTCCTCTTAAATAACTCAAGGAATGAATTCACAAATCCTACATTAGCACAAGCCATTCACCATCTCAGACAAGGGTCACAATTATTTTCTTAAAATCCTAGAACATTCACAGCCTCAAACAAATTTGTGATTAACAAAACCCACAAATTAAACTTATTAGGCATTCTATATCCTACAGATTCTTGGCTTAAATCCCCAAAACTTACCAGATTCTAGTTCCCAAATCTGAAATTGATTTAAAAGTTCTCCCCTTCATTCTTTGCTCATCACCATTGGCTTATTCCTCTTCCCCTCTGTTTCGATTTCACACACTACCAAGGATCCTTTTTTTTTCTTTCGTTTCCTTTCTTTTCTTTCTTTTTCTTTTTTTTTCTCCTCGCCATGTGTTCACTTACACATCACACACATGTACCTCATTTTTCCAATTTTTTTTACACAAAAGTGAATTTTCTCTTTTTTTTTTCATCTCAAAATTACAGAAATGCCCTTACAAAATATTACCTCCTTTTGAGAATTCCGTCCTCGAAATTCAATCAGAACAATCAAGAAAATAGATGGGGGTATTGGGTACGCATCTGATCCTCACTTTCCCAGGTTGCCTCTTCTACTGCATGATTCCTCCACAAGACTTTAACCAATGAAATAGTCTTATTTCGTAACACCTGTTCTTTTCTGTCTAAAATCTGCATCGGCTTCTTTTCATATGACAAGTTATCACTTAACTACACTGGTTGTTATTCGAGAATATGCGATGGATCAGGTACATACTCACGTAACATAGAAACATGAAACACATCATGAATCCTGGAAAGCTATAGGTAGTGCTAGACGATATGCTACTGGCCCAACACACTCAATAATCTCATACGGACCAATATATCTAGGGCTCAATTTCCCTTTCCTGCCAAATCTCAAAACACCTTTCTAAGGTGATAAGCGCAGAAAAACTTTATCACCTACTAAAAATTCAAGATCTTTCCGACATTTATCAGCATAATTTTTCTGTCTGTCATGTGCTATTTTCATATTTTCTCTAATTATTTTCACCTTATTAGTATTAATCTGAACAAGCTCAGGTCCCGTTAACTTTCTTTTTCCAACTTCATCCCAACAGACTGGAGTTCGACATTTTCTGCCATACAATGCTTCAAACGGTGCCATCTCTATACTGGAATGATAACTATTAGTATAAGCAAATTCCATGAAAGGCAAATGAGTATCTCAATTACCCTTGAACTATGAAACACAAGCTCGTAACGTATCCTCTAAAGTTTGGATCGTTCCCTCTGACTGCCCATCTGTCTGAGGATGAAAAGTTGTACTAAAATATAATTTAGTACCTAAGACTTCCTGCAAACTAGGCCAGAACTTAGATGTAAACCTAGTATCTCTATCAGACATAATAGATACAGGAGTTCCATATAAACTAACTATCTCATCCACATATAATTTAGCCAGTTTATCAAGCGTATAAGTGATTTTAATCGGCAAAAAACGAGCAGTTTTAGTCAATCTGCCCACTATCACCCAGATACCATCATAATCACTCAAAGTACGAGGAAGTTAAGCGTGCTTGACTTGGAGCAATCTTCAGCTGAGTGACCTCCTAGTTGCTTTACTAGGAAGCATGTGAGTGAGGACAAAGCATGCTGAAAGGACTCGTGTTGGTCTGTAGGGATAGTCTACACTCTTCTAAGAAGCTTCGAACTAGACGGTGTCGCGGCCAGGTCGCGGGGAATGCAGGGGAATCCTGGGGCAATTAGTGCCAAATCCAGATTCCCAATCTTGGTCTGAATCTTGGGCCTAGGCGTTACAAGAAGTTTGACTATAGACTATGTAGTTGGTTGGGGTCTGTGGTTAGTGCGACTTGTTTTAGAACTAGTGGTGTTTTGGGGTGGGTCGTGTTAGTTTGGTATCAGAGCGGAACCTCTCCCAGTACGATGTGGTTCGGGGACAAACCAAAGCGGAAACTAGTGGGCATGTGACGCCTGGGTAGAGAGGAGGGGTACATGAATGAACCGATACCACATCCGAATGAGAGGGGATCCTGAGATCATAGAAGAATAAGAAAGGCTTACAAAAATTGATAGTCACTACCTATACTAACAAGGTGCACCTTCCTTTTCGGTAACTCAATCATAAGAACTCCAAAGTTAGGCGTGCTTGACTTGGAGCAATCTTCGGCTGGGTGACCTCCTAGTTGCTTTACTAGGAAGCATGTGAGTGAGGACAAAACATGCTGGAAGAACTCGTGTTGGTCTGTAAGGATAGTCTACACTCTAAGTAGCTAGCCAGCATTGAATGAGTGTGCTAGCAAACTTATCCAATCACAGGAAGATCTACTAGGCAAGGTCAGGCCAACGCGAGAAAGAAGAGGTCGAGACACTATTGATGTTTCTCTGAGAATTGCACTAACCCAAATCCAATAAACTACATCCGAGATTATGTCATGTAACTGGAACAATATATAATAGATACATAGTATATATTTAATATACAGCGTATATATTTGATATATACATTGTATATATATACAGTATATATTCGATATATAGGTGGATAATGTTCTAGTAGTAACCTAAAGGGTCTGTAATATATGGATAAGGTTGGGTACCTTATCCTGGTAACACTATGGATACGACCCACTTTGTAATAGTTACAAATGACTTGATCCATGTCATTAGTGTGGAGATATGCAACTGGGGGTATCCTATATAATGAGTTTGTATAAGACCAGACTGCGAAATAATTAATCTTTAAATGTAACACCGTTACCTAATAGATTAATATTTCAATAGGATGGCCAGGTAACTCAATCTCAATCTTGAATGAGTTATGGACTCCTACCTGTTAAGGCTCGTCCTTTGATTTGTATGGGTTAGAGTGACCCGAGTCGCCGGCTCAATATTCCTACCATTTTGGGGGTGAGACTAAGTAGAAGCTGGAAACATAACTTCACTAGATGGAATTCACTCCTCCCTGACTTTAAGGGAGTAGATGAGTGTTCCCTTTAGTGTTGATTCCGGAACTTGAACAAGGATCCCCACCCTCTCACTAGCCTGATATGGAATTTCGGTTATTGGTTGGACTATAATTGAGTTGTTCATTAGAAGATCAGCGGTATTTAAAGTGCAAGATGTAACTTAAGGGTAAAACGGTAATTTGACCCAGCTAGAGTTACGAGCACTCGTGAATGATTGACTTGCCATTAATGGTCGTACGCTCGTGGACACGAAAATATTTTGCAGTGAGAAGACTGCAGCTGCAGGTCTTTAGTAGAGTGACCCGTAGTTAATGAATGTTGATTGACTCAATTAATGAGTTTGAATAATTAATCTCGTATCGTTGGAGCTTCTGATCTGTAGGTCAATGAGGTCCCCTTGCTAGCTCATAATGGGTAAAATGAGGATCAAGATTTCGAGAGAATTTGAAATTTTCAAATTATATATCAGGGAATATATATAATGTATATTATGATACATTATATATATTTTTTATTTTTTAATAAATATTCAATAATTAAACTATACGTTATGAGAGAAATATTTGAATAGAATTCAAATAATTAATATGAATTGGATTCATATTAAAACTATAGGTTATACAAGAGAGATGCATTTGAATATGAATCAAATTTATAGTTTTAATTAAATATGTGATATTTAATTAAAAGTTAAATAATTAATGGTTAATTACTTATTTAATTAAATTAAATTAATTAAATTTTTTTGAGAAAATTAATTATTTAATAATTAGATTAATAATTAATAATTAATTGTTAATTGATTTAATTAATTTGTTAAAAAGAAGAAGATATCCTGATGGCCTTGGTATTTCCCCTAGATTCAGGAGAAGATATCTTATATCCAAAAGAATAAGATATCCTAATGGTCTTAGGATTTTATCTCTCTATAAATATAATAGTAAGTTGAACCCTAAAGGAATGCAAAAAGCTTGAAATCTCTCAACTCTCTTACCTTCTCAATCCTTTGTAATTGGATCTCATAATGTGGATTCTCGACAGAGAGACGCAGAAAGGAAGATCAAGTGATGTTGTCTCATTGGGATCATGTGAAGAAGAATCTTCAAAGGTAAAATCAAACATTTTTCCTTGTTTTATATTCTTCTATGTTTTAAATTTAAAAAGAAATTCAAGAACGCGTTCTACTACTTCTGCTCCGAGATTCACATCCCCTACAGTCACCACGTCAGCGACAACGCGACCACGACTCCCGACAAAAACAGGATCAGAAGTGTAGCCGACCTGAGCGGTATGATCGCTTCACGGCCTTGAACATCCCGATAGCCGAGATCCTCACTAACATACAAGATTAGAAGATCAAATTGCTCACCGAGCCTATCCCCATGTGTCGAGATCCAGAGAAGCGCAACAGATCAAAATTCTGCCACTTCCACAAAGACCATGGTCACGACATCTCCGATTGCTAYGACCTGAAGAGGCAAATCAAAGGCCTCATCCAAAAGGGATATTTCAAGAAGCACGTAGGACGAGCTCCTAATGGAGGAGGAAATGGGGCAGACAGTTCGAGAGGAGAAAGGACAAAAAGGGAGAAGACCTGATCTCCCCCGCAACACACAGAACAACCTGCCTTGATCAACATGATATTCGGAGGGCCAAGTGGGGGCCAGACAGGAAATAAACGCAAGGTCTTAGCCCGAGAAGCCCGTCAGGAAGTATGCGCAAGCTTCATGCAGCTCGTCCCTCACCATATCACATTCTCAGAGGAAGATCTAAAGGGTATACACACCCCTCACAACGATGCCTTTGTCATCGAAGCCCAGATCGACCATGTCACAGTTAGACGAATACTGGTTGATGGAGGTGCTTCAGCTAACATTTTATCATTCTTTACTTAAATTGCTCTGGGTTGGGAGCGAAGTCAACTTTGACTTAGTCCCACCCAGCCGATCAGTTTTGTAGGGGAACCAGTCAAGCCCGAAGGATACACAGAACTCCTCATCACTCTGGGAGAAGGAGAGCATCAAGTCTCAAAGATGGTGGAGTTCGTGGTGGTCGAAGCTAGGTCAGCGTACAACGTAATATTCGGCCAACGTGTCATCCATGACCTACAAGGTGTTCCATCTACGGTACACCAAGCGATGAAATACCCAACTCCCAAGGGACTGGGGACAATACGAGGCGAGCAAAGGACCTCGAGGAGTGCTATGTTGTGGCCCTTAAACCAACTTGCAACACAATCACTAGGGGCTCCAAGCTCAAATGAGCCATGTCATTCGACGAGCAAGACTGCAGAGAACCTGCAGAAGACCAAGAGCTTGTCCCACTGCTCGGCCCAAAGAAATGTGCGAGCATAGGCATGAAGCTGGGGGCCACGGAAAAAGAAGAGCCCGTCCAGTTCTTGAGAAACAACTCCGATGTATTCGCCAGGTTGCACGAAGACATGTCTGGGATCTACCCCAGCGTGATGGTGAACCGCCTTAATATAGATCCTTTTGTGCGACATGTAAAACAGAAAAGAAGACCTGTAAACCCTGAAAGAAGCGCAACTATTGTAGAGGAAGTTCAAAAACTTTTGAAAGCTGAATATATCAAGGAAGTTAACTATCCTGCGTGGCTCTCGAATGTAGTGTTAGTAAAAAAATCAAACGAAAATGGAGGATGTGCGTAGATTTTACTAACTTAAACAGGGCGTGCCCAAAAGATAACTTTCCTCTCCCATGAATCGACCATCTGGTTGACGTAACGGTAGGCCACGAGCTCTTAAGCTTCATGGACGCCTACTCTGAAGGGATCAAATGCCCAACAGAAGCGGTTGATCGCTTGTGATTCAACTCGATTAAGAAACGAACAATACCGATTTTAAAAATAGAACCTATTCTATTCTTAAACGAAGGTTAAGCCTTATGGGAGGAAGATAACTTACATTTAAAGACCGTTGCGAATTCTTCTACCTTGAACCCGAATTTTGACTTGGCACGAACAAACGTTCCCGAATTTATGATAGAACACCACCACTTAGTAACCTTGCTATGTCTCAAGGAACAAGAACGGATTATGGAATCCTCCTTAGAAAGAAAATGAAAGGGAATTGCTTGATTTGCAACATTATGAGAGAGAGATCTAAAATGCAATATGGTTTTTGCCAGGGGAAAATCAACCAACCAAAAACACAGAGATTTATGTGTTTTAAAAGCATGAGGGAAGAGAGACCTCCCACTCTCCACCTCACCATTTCCCAGCAAAAATGTTGGGAAGTGGTGGGTTTGTTAATTATGGTAAAAACCATAATTAACAAATATATATATATATATATATATATATAATTTAATAAATAAATTAAATAATTAATTAAATTAAACACTATTTTAATTTAATTAAATTAATTAATATTTGAATCATATTCAAATATACATATCCCTCATAACCTATAGTATTTAATATGAATCTAATTCACATTAAAATTTTAATCTATAGTATTTAATATGAATCTAACTCACATTAAAATTTTAATCTATAGTATTTAATATGAATCTAATTCACATTAAAATTTTAATCTATAGTATTTAATATGAATCTAATTTACATTAAACTTTAACCTATAGTTTTAATATAAATCCAATTCACATTATTCTATCATAAGTATAGTTTTATAATATATCATCATACATTATATTAAATTGTGTCATACACAATTAACTCAAATTTCCTTTAATAAAATTTGAATAGAATTCAAATAATTAATATGAATCGGATTCATATTAAAACAATAGATTAAAATTGTGTCATCGCAATTAACTCAAATTTTCCTATTGGTCTTACCCCGTCAGGCTGGTCGACAAGTTCCCAAACGAAATTGAACTATATAGACTCCATTTCCAGATCCATGGCTTTAACCCATTTTTCCTTGTCAGCATCATCCATTGGCTGTTTGTAGGTCAATGGATCCTCGACGCCGTCATTGGGTATAACAACTTAGGCTTCAATTAAACCCACGTAGCGGTCAGGTTGTGACACAATCCTCCCATTACATTGTGGCACCCTCAATTCTTGAGGTGGATGTGACTGACGTGATGTGTTGGCTTCATCAATAACTCTTGTTAAAGTGCCAGCTTGATCAACAACTCTTGTTGACGTATTTGTAGCCTCTTTGAAAATCTTGTTTATCACTACCTTACTTTGTGATTTATGATATCGAATGTGGTCTTCTTCTAGGAAAATGGCGTTTTTTGATACAAACATTCTATTTTCTTGAGGATCAAATAAGATACCTGTTGGGATTTTCTCTACCTTTAAAAAGATTAGAGACTCGTGCAAGCGCACACGGTCACAAGTAATACTCGGAAGTAATCCAAGGTCGAATCCTCAGGGACTTGTTGCTTTTCAAAATCAAGTAATGTAGTGAAATGGTTCAAATATGCAATTGTGATTTATGAAGAAAATAATGGTGAAATGTTGTTGTTTGGGGTTTTAACTATCAAGCAATTTAATGAAACTCAACCTCCTTGTCTCCTACCTTAATTTTGATGCAAAACATGGAAAACACACTATGTTGGGAAAATGCACCAGACACAATTCCTGACTTTTCTTGGGATTTRAGTTCTACTCTTTCRCTACCGCTTTTGGTTGCTGCAGAGACTAGGGTAACCTRCAATCATATTCCTATGTGTGATTACAATCCWAGAGAATATCTACCAACTCATTTGCATTATGRGTCAGAGGGCCTATKCCTAGGACMATGTTTTATGCGCTTATTCCTAAGTCACATCYCATATTGGTYTCCTATTATTTTACCTAACKCACCTTTYCCAAGGTTGRRCTTTGGTGTATAAATMAAGTTCCCACCRGCYRAAYGGAAAAAAGACGTAAAGAGAAGTTTTTAGAAACCAACCCAAAAAAGTGTCAGGCACAATCTGGCCAAAATCCCGAGCGTGTTGAAAATCAAATCATTTGACTAAAGCATTCCACAAGGAGGTTGATAACTAATTTAGAACATAATTAAATGGAAGTACGAAAACATAAAGAAAGTATTTTTCATTGAATTTAAATGAATAAATAAGCCGTACAAGAAGTTCTAGCTTGACCCTCTTCTCTCTCGAGCGTGAGGGGAGTTGAAACTCGCTAAAGAACTTTAAAAGAACAGAATGAACAAAGAACGGAAGTAAGAAACTGAATTGAAAGCACTACGAAAGGTAAAAGCGTGAAAAACAAAGAAATGAACAACTAGAACATGAACATAAACCCTAAAAACGTGTTCTACAACTAGAGAGCATCTAGAAGAAGATGAAATGAAGCTTGGAAGGGATGATTTGCTGAGGGATGGATGGCTTCTTTTTATAGCACCATAGGTTGGTTGAAACTCCTCTCCATTTTAGGTGGAAAAGGGTTGAGATTCACCTAACCACCTCACTTGGACTTGGACTCACGGTTTTGAACATGTGGGAAATGTCCTCCTTGCCGTTCATTAATCAAAATGTGCGTTTTGACAAATTGCCCTCCAAAAATGCGCCAGGCGCAATTCTGCAAAAGACAGAATTCTGTTATTTTCTTCCAACTTTGACTGCATTTAGCTCATATTTTTCCTAAAGTACCATAGTTTGACTTTTATGTATAAATAATCTATGTATGTTCTACTTTAAGAATATGTGGTCTTTTTTGGCAAATAATAATGGGAAATGGGTCAAAAACGTGGTCAAACAGGGCTACCGACAAATGTTTCTGCAGTAAAAAGTCAACCCTAACAATACCACCTCTCATCTCTTTAGGGTAACCTACGAATAGACATACTTTTGAACCAAGCTCCAGTTTATTGTTGAGTGTGTTGCCCTAAACTCGTAGTTTGTATTTATGTAAAAACAGATGTATATTCAATAAAGTTTTATTCAATAAATTTGTTGTTGAATTCATAGCATTGCATTGTCCAAAATC
>NW_019104544.1:774021-785994 GCF_001995035.1 Momordica charantia
AAATAGCCAATCTTTAGATGTAACACCGTTAACTAATAGATTGTTGTTTCTTAGGATGACCAAGCAACTCATTCTCAATCCTGAGTGAGTTACGGACTCCTGTCCGCGAGGGCTCGTCCTTTGATCTGTATGGGTGAGAGTGACCCGAGTTGCCGACTCAATATTCCTACCATTTTGGGGACGAGACCGAGTGGGAAGCTGGGAACATAACTTCACAAGATGGAATTCACTCCTCTCCGACTTTAGGGGAGTAGATGATTGTTCCCTTAAATGCTGATTCTGGGACTTGAACAAGGGGCCACACCCTTTCATTGGCCCGAGAGGGACTTCCAGTTATTGGTCGGACCATAACAGGGTTGTTCATTAGAGGAGCAGTGGTATTTAAGGTGTAAGATGTAACTCAGGGGTAAAATGGCAATTTGACCCAACTTGAGTTACGAGCACTCGTGAAGGATTGACTCGTCATTAATGGTTGTATATCCATGGACACGAAAACATTCTGCAGTGAGAAGAATGCAACTGTGGGTCTTTAATGGAATGACCCGTAGTTAACGAATCTTGATTAACTCGGTCAATGAGTTTGACCGATTAATCTTGCATCGTTGGTGCTTCTGATTTGTAGGTCCATTAGGTCCCTTTGCTAGCTCATAACGGGTAAAACGAGGATCAAGTTTTTGGAAGAATTTGAATTGTTCAAATTACTTAAGGGATTATATGTATATTGATACATTATAATATATAGTTAATTATAAATTAAAAGTATATATGATGAGAGAAATTATTTGAATGAGATTCAAATAAAATTAATATGAATAAGATTCATATTAAAACTATAGGTTAAAAAATAATGTGCATAAGATGTACATTAGAACTATAGGTTATACGAGAGAAATGTTTTAGAATATGATTCTATTCATGTGATAAATAATTAAGGGTTAATTATTTATTTGATATATATATATATATATTAATTATTAATTAGATTAATAATTAATTAACTTTTATTAATTAATATGATTAATTAATTATATATTAATTATATATTAATTATTATATATATATTATATATATTAATTATTAATATTAATATTTAACTCCCCTGCATTATTGCGGGGGAGTGGGGGAGTTATGTGACGTGGGGTAACTCCCCACGTCACTGGTTTTCTGCAAAAGCCTGCATTTGTTACAGAAAGAAAGGCAGAACTCTCATTCTCTCTTGATCAAGCTCTCTCAATCAAACTCTTCCTCTCGTTCCAAAGAAACGCTCCCATAAGCGTGTTTTCGAAACCCAAGAGGATAGCAAGGAAGATCGTTTGGTGGTGTTCGTTGGGAAAAAGTTGAAGAAGCGTTCTTCAAAGGTATAATTTTTCCCCTGTTTTTCTTTCTTGTACATTTTGAGTTTGTTACCCAAATATCATGAACAACGGTCCGCTTCCGCTCCGGGATTCACATCCGTTCATTTATTTGGGTTGTTAGTCACGAGCACGTGAGCCAGACATCCTCAAATGCAAAAGTGACGTAAACTAGCTTTACGACCCTTTTATAGTTCAAATGACGTTTCAGAAACAGTCTTTTATGAAACTACGCTCAAAATGTTGTCTTCTTCTAAGAAAGTGAGCGTACAAGCTTTCTTTATCTAATACCCTGGGAGAGCGCCCACAGGGCCACGCTTTCGTTGCAGTTGGACACTCGGAGCCTTTCATTTGAGAAGCGAGGGACATACACTTTCAAGTCCTCGCCTGGTTTCTGTTTGATCGAGGAGAGATAGGCTTCCATTCGCCTATTAGTACAGGAATAATGAAACTGGTCCACGAACTTGATTGCTAAATCGGAACTCATCCGATGAGGATGTCTCAACTTTCTTTTGCTCAGATGCCCTGTTAGGGTTGACTTTTTACTGCAGAAACATGTGTCGATAGCCCTGTTTGACCACATTTTTTACCTCTTTCCTATTATTATTTGCAAAAAATGACCACATATTCAAAAAGTAGAACATGCATAGATTATTTCTGCATAAAAATCAAACTATGTTACTTTAGGAAAAAGATGAGATAAATGCGGTCAAAGTTGGAAGAAGATAATAAAATTCTGCTTTTGCAGAATTGTGCCCGGCGCATTTTTGGAGGATAAAATGTCAAAACGCACGTTTTGATTAATGAATGGCAAGTTTGACATTTCCCACATGTTCAAAACCGTGAGTTCAAGTCCAAGTGAGGTGGTTAGGTGAATCTCAACCCTTTTCCACCTAAAATGGAGGGGAATTTCAACCAATCTGTGGTGCTATAAAAGAAAATCATCCCTCCATCAGCAAATCATCCCCTCCAAGCTTCATTTCATCTTTTTTTAGATGCTCTTTAGTTGTAGAACACGTCTTTTGGGTTTATGTTTATGTTCTAGTTGTTCATTTCTTCGTTTCTCACGCTTTTACCTTTCGTATTGCTTTTAATTCAAGTTTTTACTTCCGTTCTTTTTCATTCTGTTCTTTAGCGAGTTTCAACTCCCCTCACGCTCGAGAGAGAAGAGGGTCAAGCTAGAACTCATTGTATGGCTTGTTTATTCATTTAACTTCAATGAAAAATACTTTCTTTATGTTTTCGTGCATTTACTTTCATTTAATTATGTTCTAAATTAGTTATCAACCTCCTTGTGGAACCTCCTTGTGGAATGCCTTAGTCAAATGATTTGATTTTCAACACGCTCGGTATTTTGCCTAGATTGCGCCTGGTACTTTTTTGGGTTGGTTTCTAAAAACTTTTTTTACGTCTTGTTTCCATTCGACCGGTGGGAACTTGATTTATACACCAAAGCCCAACCTTGGGAAATGTGAGTTAGGTAAAATAATAGGAAACCAATATGGGATGTGACTTAGGAATAAGTGCATAAAATATGGTCCTAGGCATAGGCCCTTTGACCCATAATGAAAATGAGTTGGTACAAATTCTCTAGGATTGTAATCACACATAGGAATATGATTGTAGGTTACCCTAGCCTCTACAGCAACCAAAAGCGGTAGTGAAAGAGTAGAACTCAAATCCCAAGAAAAGCCAAGAATTGCGCCTGGTGTATTTTTCAGCATAGTGTGTTTTTCATGTTTCGCATCAAAATTAAGGTAGGAGACAAGGAGGTTGAGTTTTATTAAATTGTTTGTTAGTTACAACCCTAAACAACAACATTTCATCAAAATTTTCTTCATAAATTACAATTGCATATTTGAACCATTTCATTGCATTACTTGATTTTGAAAAGCAACAAGTCCTTGAGGATTCGACCTTGGATTACTTCCGAGTATTACTTGTGACTGTGTGCGCTTGCACAAGTCTCTAATCTTTTTAAAGGTAGAGAAAATCCCAACATGCCCCATCAGGCATAGCGGGTTGATGGTGTCCCGAGTCCCTTTTGCCTTTTGTGGGATAGGGGAAGTCAGGATAGCTTTGTTGATAGCTTTGTCTCATCGACGTTCTTTGTCGACGGAATTCTCATAGGATGACTCTTTGTCAGAGGTCATCACAACGATGTCTTAGTGCGGAGAACTAGCTTTCATTTTAGGCTTGAAAATGTCGTTCCCATAGATGGCGCCAACTGTTGACTACGATTTTTGGCAGAGGGCCACGTGGTACCTGGACAAGCAGTTCCGCCTTGGATCCACTGGACCTGAAACAAAAGAACTCAACGTCGGTGCGGTGTCCCACTTAATATACTCCGACGATCAAGTTAGCAATCAAAATATCAGATGGAAAAGACACCTCAAGTGTTAGTGACAAGTTTTTTCACTTACTTGGTAAGGATGGTTATTTTTCTCATAGTTCAAAAGTCAAGCAACACGTCGATATGTCGCTCGACATGTCGACGTGTCGGCATGCTTGACATCGACATTGTCGTCGACATGTCGACATGTCATTTTTTTTTCTTTTTAGGGTTATTTTATTTTCGTCTTCTTCCTACTATGCTACTACAGTCTATAATTTCCCACAACCTTGATGATTGTAATCTTAGTCTGTTCAATGTAATATTCGCATTTTAATACTGTATAACTAATAAGATTCGAAATTTGCTTTATTGATAATTTATAATCCAATCTAGTCCTTAGTTACACAATTGAACAATATATGTGAAATATTGACATATATAAATATTGAAATAATCTTAGAAATTTTAAAAAATAAAATATTATTATATTGTGATACATGAAGTAGAATAGGTAACTTAATTAATACCAAAAAGATGATCTCGGAGAATCTAGTGCACTATCTTGATAACTTTAATATAAATTACAATAGACTGAAAGTTTTGAAGGTAGTTGCTCAAATGAGTAGAATATGAGTTAATTAGAGTGTGTTTGGAAATTGTGTAAATTTGATTGGAAAATTGGATTGATGATTGATTTGTAAATGTATTTGAAAAATGTGTAAATTCAATTTTGAAAAGAAAAGTAGGTAAAATGTAAAAAGGCAAAAAAAAAAAATAAATAATTTAGGTGAATTAGAAATGTGTTTGGAAGTTGTTTAGATTTGATTGGAAAATTGGATTGATGATTGATTTGTAAATGTGTTTGAGAAATGTGTAAATTCAAATTTGAAAAGAGAAGTAGGTAAAAAGTAAAAAAGTACGAGTTAATTAGAATTTATAAATGTGTTTGGAAACCAAGTACGTAATTATCTCACTTCCAAATGAATCCTATTATGAATACTCTAAAGAAGTAGTCAAAAGTTTAAAATTAAAGTTTACTTTATATATTCAAATCATTTCCATCAATCTTCATTAAAGAAAAAAATCTTTTTAGGATATTTCCATCGACACCGACATATTCATAAATAAAATGGTCATATTCTTACATTTAATGGTTAAAGGTGATAAATTAAAGACTAATTAAGCTACAATTCAAGTTTTATTTGCTAATTAAAAAAAAATTCATCAATTTCCATTATTTTTCCTAAAATATCCGTCGACATCGACATGTCCTTAAAATCGGGACGTCGACATTTCCATCAACATCGACATTTTGATCACTGGTTCTTCCTTTTATAGCCTCGGAAGGCTAACCAGGAAGGACGACGGTTGGAGGTGGCAGAAATGTCGCACACTGTACGGCTCGACAAGAGGAAATGCAGTTCCGACAGCAGTAGGGTGGCCCCGCCACCTTTGCCTTATGGGAATGTTGCCCAGGGCGTGGAATGCGCCTGTCGTACCGACAACGTGCATTGCCAGCTGTGGCCGTGTACGGTGCGTAACCATTTATAGTCCTTCGTCTCCTCCCGCGCATCTGAGAAGGTGGTTCTCAGTGGGCCCATGCTCGATGATGGCGCCACCCATAACAATTATTAATCTAATTAATAATTAATTAATCAAATTCAAATATTAATTAAATAAATAATTAACAATTAATTATTTATCTTTTAATTAAATATCACATATTTAATTAAAACTATATATTTGAATCATATTTTAAAAAAATTTCTCTTGTATAACCTATAGTTTTAATATGAATCCAATTTAATTAAATATCACAACTATGTTGACAACACGTGCAAGTATACATGAAATTGCCAATTGTAGCATGAAACAAGGTCGAAATCTATACAGACTTTGGATTATATTCTAATCTATATTTGCATACCAAAATGTAAAAACAATAAAATATTGATTATTGTGTTGTAAGTAAAAGAAATATTATAAACAAAGCAGTAAATGATCTCAACAACAGACACACTTCGAAAAGCTGATAACATAAAAAAGTTACAGCACAGAACAGCGAAAATGGGGGTTAACAGATATGGAAAAGTGAAGGAGATTTAATATGCTTTTACAGACATTCTCAACCTACCATCTAGCATGACAATATTCATTAGTGCTCAACTCGACATGGTTCCCTTTTGAGAAACCCAAACATAGATACCCACAACTGTCGTTGCTAAGTTTCCATGCAATACAAACAAGTTCTAAGCATGATTAGAGAACCTCATTCCTAAGCATCCACAAATTACTAGAAAAAGTACTAATCACAAACAGAGTAAGTCAGCAATCTGTAAGCCCTCCAAGGTCAATACAGACACTAGCATACAGAACAAAGTGACCAACAATGTTAGGTAAGCTTTAAGAAATTGAAACAACTCCATTTAAAAACAAATGAAGTAGTTAGAGGCTCGGTTGTTTATCAGTTATGTTGGGTACGAATTTTGGCCTGCCACGTGTCGTGATCCGAGAGGAGAGTTGAATTCACACCCACACGAAATAAGGAAATTGACCCAAAATCATTTAGGTCGGCGGATAGGGTACGACCCAAGAAGCCGAGCCAACCTTCATCAAAGTCCGTAACGTTGTCTCTTCCGAACCCGACAACACGCCGCATTTTTAGGGTGTGTCAGAGTTTATGTCGAGTCTAGTTTCTATAAATAGAAACTCTTGCCTTAAATGCAAGGTACGCAATCCTAGATAGAATTGACAAGTTAGCTCGGACTACAACTAACTTGCTCGTCGGAGTGCTAACTTTGTTTTGCAGGTCCCTCGAGTGCTCTGAGAGGCCGTCTGACAGTTCAAAGATGATCATCCGGTCCATTCCGACCTACACTTAATCCTAGCTAAGCGATTTCGAGCTCAAACAAGTTACAACATGTAAATCTCCTTCGAAATGGGGTTTAGCTCATGGAGAATAAGAAAATACAATGGGTAAAGGAAGAAGATAACCCATTTCAAGGAAATAGCATAAAACCGAGAAAGAAGATGACAGGTCGAAGCGGCAGTCGAATATCTCCCTCTTTCGTCAGCTTTCTCCCCCAAAAATGGAGAGAATCCTTCTCCTTGTCGTTTCAGCTCTAAAAAACGCTCTCTATTGGGTGTGTCGGCTAGGGTTAAATGTTATTTTTATATCGGGCCCCATTTTTAAGGCACCTAGCTTAAAATTGTATGGACATGGTGAATTCTCGTGTCTTGCTGTTAACTACACAGTAAATCCATGCTCCAGCGTTGCTTCACTACAACTTTCGTCTACTATGCCTTGCAAATGCTTCATTCACTCTTCTCTGAGCTTAGCACTCTCTTCATGCTTTGTCTTCTGTTTCCAAACATGTGCATTTAAGCCGGAAATAAAAGGATTTAGTGCAATTTTTAGCCAAAGCATTCAAAACTTGGGACTTTTAGCTCGAACTTCACTTTCTAATATTATCTATGATATTTAAGAGCTAAAATTGTCACACTTTGGCAATTTTTTGCATAAAAATACCCAAATATACACTAGAGACCCGCTGTTGACTACGGATCACTCCACTAAAGACCCGATGTTGCACTCTTCTCACTGCATAATATTGTCATGTCCACGGATATACAACCATTAATGACAAGTCAATCCTTCACGAGTGCTCGTAACTCAAGCTGGGTCAAATTACCGTTTTACCCCTAAGTTACATCTTACTCCTTAAATACCATTGATCCTCTAATAAACAACCCGATTATGGTCGAAACAATAACCGGAAGTCCCTCTCGGACCAGTGAGAGGGTGAGGCTCCTTGTTCAAGTCCCGGAGTTAGCATTTAAGAGAACATTCATCTACTCCCCTAAAGTCGATGAGGAGTGAATTTCATCTTGTGAAGTTATGTTCCTAGATCCCCACTCGGTCTCATCCCCAAAATGGTAGGAATGTTAAGTCGACGACTCGGGCCACTCTCACCCATACATATGAAAAAATAAGCCCTCACGTGCAGGAGTCCATAACTCACTCAGGATTGAGAATGAGTTGTCTGGTCATCCTATGAAGTAGCAATCTATTAGTCAACGACGTTACATCTAAAGATTGGCTATTTTGCGGTCCGGTCTAATACAAACTCATTGTATAGGATACCCCCACTCGCATGTCTCTACACGAACAACCTGGATCGGGTTATCTGTAACATTTACAAAGTGGGTCGTATCCATAGTGTTTCGAAGATAAGATACCCAGCCTTATCCATATACTAAAGACCGTTTAGGTTATTCCCAGGATATTATCCACTTGTACATCAAGGATATATCAAATATATACCCAGTAGTATATACTGTCCCAGTTACATGATAAAAACCTTGGATGTTTAGTTATTTGATTTCGAAAATGCAACTATGAATTCAACAACAAATTGATTGAATGTAATTTTATTAAATATAAATTTGTTTTTACATAAATACAAACTACGAGTTTATAGCAACACAGCCAACATTGACAATGTTAGTAGATCTAATAAACATATCGGAGATGGCTTCATTATCATCAATTTTAAACATTTCATATTGATGAACTAACGTGTCAATCTTTATTTCTTTTACTTGACTAGTTCCTTCATGAGTGATTTCTAATTTATCTCATATATCCTTAGTAGTTTTATAAATAGACACCCTAGTATACTCAACTTCATTCAAAGCACAAAACAAGCAATTAATAGCTTTGACATTATCTCATAAGATGACCAGGTAACTCGATCTTAATCCTGAGCGAGTTATGGACTCCTGTTGATAAGGAATCGTCATTTGATTTGTATGAGTGAGAGTGATCTGAGTTGCCGACTCAATAATCCTACCATTTTAGGGACGAGACCGAGTGGGGAGCTGGGAACATAACTATGCAAGATGAAATTCACTTCTTCCCGACTTTAGGGGAAGTAGATGAGTGTTCCCTTACATGCTGACTCCGAAACTTAAACAAGGGGCCTCATTCTCTCACTGGCCCGAGTGGGACTTCAGGTTATTGGTGGGACCATAACCGGGTTGTTCATTAGAGGAGCAGTGGTATCTAAGGAGCAAGATGTAACTCAGGGGTGAAACGATAATTTGACCCAGCTAGAGTTACGAGTACTCGTGAAGGATTAACTTGTCGTTAATGATCGTACATCAGTGAACATGAAAATGTTATACAGTGAGAAGAGTACAGTTGCGGGTCTTTAGCGGAGTCACCTGCAGTTAACGAATGTTGATTAACTCGGTTAATAAGTTTGACTGATTAATCTCGTATAGTTGGAGCTTCTGATCTGTAAGTCCATTTGGTCCCCTTGCTAGCTCACAACGGGTAAAACGAGGATCAAGATTTTGAGAGAATTTGAAATTTTCAAATTATATATCAGGGAATATATATAATGTATATTATGCTACATTATTTATATAGTTTATTTTTTAATAAAGATTCAATAATTAAACTATATGTTATAAGATAAATATTTGAACAGGATTCAAATAAGTAATATGAATTGGATTCATATTAAAATTATAGGTTATACAAGAGAAATGCATTTGAATATGATTCACATATATAGTTTTAATTAAATATATGATATTTAATTAAAAGTTAAATAATTAATTTGTTAATTATTTATTCATTTGATTAATATTTAGATTTAAAATAATTAATTATTAATTAGATTAATAATTATTTATTAAATTAATTAATTTTTTATTATTAATTAAAAATAAAAAGATATCCTGATGGCCTTAGGATTTCCCATAGATTCAGGAGAAGATATCATGTATCCAAAAAGATAAAATATCTTAATGGTCTTAAGATTTCTCCTCTCTATAAATATAACAGTAAGTTGAACCCTAAAGGGATGAAAAATGCTTGAAATCTCTCAACTCTCTTACTCTCTCAATCCTTTGCAATTGGATCCCACCATTCGAATTCCCAACCGAGAGACATAGCAAGAAAGATCAAGTAGTGTTGTCTCATTGGGATAACACGAAAAAGAATCTTCAAAGGTAAAATCCAACATTTTCCCTTTTTTTTATATTTTTTTGTGCTTTAAATTTCAAAAGAAATTCAAGAACGCGTTCTACAGCTTCTGCTTCGGGATTCACATCCCCTTCAAGGACATGAGACGTATTCCCTATGTCTCAGCTCTGGGCAGCCTTATGTATGTCATTCTATGTACTAGGTTTGACATATGCTACGCACTTAGGACTGTCAGCCGATATTAGTCTAATTTAGGGCTTGGTCACCGGACTACAGTTAAAACAATCCTCAAGTATCTTTGGAGAACGAGGGACTACATGCTTGTATACACTGACTCTGATTTTCAGACTAACAACGATTCGAGGAAATCTACGTCAGGATTAGTGTTCTCTCTGAATGGAGGGGTTGTAGTTTGACGGAGTGTTAAGCAATGGTGCATTGCGGACAACACAATGGAAGCTAAGTACGTAGCAACTTCCATTGTGTTGTCCGCAATGCTTGTAAAGCTGCTAAAGAAGTTGTATAGCTTAGAAATTTCTTAACGGACTTGGAAGTCGTTTCAAATATATACCTGTCCATTACACTCTATTGTGATGATAGTCGTGCTATGGCAAATTTGAAGGAACCTCAAAGCCACAAGAAAGGCAAGCACATAGAGAGGAAGTACGACCTGATAAGGGAGATTGTGCAACGAGGAGATGTAATCGTCATGAAGATTGCTTCGGAACATAATATTGCTGATCCGTTTTCAAAGGTTCTCACGGCTAAAGTGTTTGAGGGTCATCTAGAGAGTCTAGGTTTATTAAACATGTGTCATTTAGTCTAAGGCAAGTGCGAGACGTCATTGGGTATATTGTATGCCCTAGTTTATTATAATACATGTACATCTCACTTGCTTTTGGACAAGTGGGAGATTGTTGGGTTTGGTGCTCTTAGCTTGTATGTTTGTAAATAATGAACAAATTATTCATTTATTCAATAAAGAGTTCTTTTTTCTTTGCATTACTCGTATTCCAATAAACTAAGATCCAAGGTTATTTAATGTAACTGGAATGGTATATGTTTGATATCTGGTATATATTTAATATACAGTATATATATTTGATATACAGTATATATATTCGATATACAAGTGAATAATGTTTCAGTAATAACCTAAATTTTCTATAGTATATGGATAAGGTTGGGTACCTTATATTGGTAATACTATGGATACAACCCGCTTTGTAATAGTTAGAAACGACTCTATCCAGGTCGTTCATGTACGTGGGACATGCGAGTGGGGATATCCTATGCAATGAGTTTGTATAAGATCAGACTGCGAAATAATTAATCTTTAGTTATAATACCATAAACTAACTAAATTAATATTTCATAAGATGATCAGATAACTCGATTTTAATCCTAAGCAAGTTATAGACTCCTGCCTATAAGGGATCGCCTTTTAATTTGTATGGGTGAGAGTTGTCCGGATTGCTGACTCAATGATCCTACCATTTTTGGGGACGAGACCAAATGAGGAGTTGGAAACATAACTATACTGAAGGGATGTTAATCCCGGAGCGGAAGCGGACCGTTGTTCGTGACATTTGAGAAACAAAATCAATTTGCAAAGAAGGAAAAACACAGGGGAAAAATACTACCTTTGAAGAACTTTTCTTCAACGGTTTCCACCCGAACAGCACCACCGAGTCTTCCTTGCTATCCTATTGGGTTTCGAGAACACGCTTGTGGGAGCGTTTCGTTTGCAATGTGAGGGAGAGTTGAGGGAGAGAGCTTGATTGAGAGAATTCCAAGAAGTTCTTCATTGGGGCCTTTTTCTGTTGCAGAACCCTTCTGCAAAAAAACTGATATGACGTGGGGATAACTCCCCACGTCATAAGTGCCCCCACTCCCCTGCAATTAAGCAGGGGAGTGTTAATATTAATATTATTATTAATATTAATATTAATATTAATAATTAATATATATATATAATAATTAATATATATAATTAATTAATTAATCATATTAATTAATAAATGTTAATTAATTATTAATCTAATTAATAATTAATTAATATGTATATATATCAAATAAATAATTAACCCTTAATTATTTATCACATAAATAGAATCATATTCCATTGCATTTATCTCGTATAACCTATAGTTCTAATGTACATCTTATGCACATTATTTTTAACTTATAGTCTTCATATGAATCTTATTCATATTAATTTTATTTGAATCTCATTCAAATAATTTCTCTCATAATATATAGTTTTAATTTAGAATTAACTATATATTATA
>NW_019104544.1:786799-808812 GCF_001995035.1 Momordica charantia
CGGTCTTATACAAACTCATTGTATAGGATACCCCCACTCGCATGTCTCCACACGAACGACCTGGATCGAGTCGTCTGTAACCTTTACAGAGTGGGCCGTATCCATAGTGTTGCCAGGATAAGGTACCCAGCCTTATCCATATACTATAGACCCTTTAGGTTATTCACGAGACATTATCCACTTGTATATCAAGGTATATCAAATATATACCTTGTATATCAGGGGTATATCAAATATATACCCATTACATATACTGTCCTCGTTACACTAAAATAACCTCGGATGTTTAGTTTATTGAATTTTGGACAATGCAATGCTATGAATTCAACAACAAATTTATTGAATAAAACTTTATTGAATATACATTTGTTTTTACAAAATAACTACGAGTTTAGGGCAACACACCCAACATATGCAAGATGGAATTCACTCCTTCCTGACTTTAGGGTATAAGTAGATGAGTGTTCCCGTAAATGCTGACTCCGGGAATTGAACAAGGGTCCCCACTCTCTCACTGGTCCGAGAGGGACTTTTGTTTAATGGTTGGACCATAAACAGGTTGTTCATTAGAGAAGAGTGATACTTAAGSTGCAAGATGTAACACAGGAGTAAAACGGTAATTTGGACCCAGCTATGGTTACGAATACTCATGAAGGATTGACTTGCCGTTAATGGTCAATATCCATGGACACGGAAATATTCTACAGTGAGAAGAGTACAGCTATGGGTCTTTAGTGGAGTGACCCACAATTAATGAATGTTGATTAATATGGTTAATGAGTTTAATAAATTAATCTCGTATCGTTGGAGCTTCTGATATGTAGGTTCATTAAGTCCTCTTGTTAGCTAACAACGAGTAAAACGAGGATCAAGAATTATGAAATAATTTGAAATGTTCAAATTATAAATAGAGAATGTATATAATGTATATTGATATATTAATATAAATATATTAATTTTGGATAAAGATTCGAAATTACTATATATTATGAGAGAAATATTTGAATAAAATTTAAAAATAATAATTAATATGAATTGGATTTATATTAAAACTATAGGTTAAAATTAATCCGCATAAAATATACATTAAATCTATAGGTTATATAAGAGAGATGCATTTGAATATGATTCAAATATATGGTATGTGATTAAAGATTAAATAATTATTCATTTAATTAATAAAGATTTAATTAATTAGATTAATAATTATTATTAATAATTAAGAACTCCTTTGCAAAATTGTAGGGGGGTGGAAAGTTGTTGTGATGTGGGGAGTTACCCCACATCACTTTTGGTAAAAGATGCAGAAGTTGTTTTACACTGTTCTATCTACCCATGAAGAACAAAAAAGCTATATGATAATTCCCTGTAATTTGGTTTTCAAAATTGGTTCTCACAAATCGGTCCTCAACCTAGAGATATAGCAAGGAAGGTCTAAAGGAGGTGTTGATCTCTTGCTACAATACAGAGGAGGATTTTCTTCAAAAGGTAACAGAACCCATTCTTCTGTTTTTTCTCCTTTTCTGTGTTTTAAATTTCAAAAGGGAAAATCTAGCCAATCGTTTCCCTTGGTGATTCAATCTCATCAATTATGATATTCGATTCGAGGTGAAGCAGTTGAGAGATAAACTAGAGAAAGAGATCGGGGATTTGAAGAGGAAGTACCCAACTCCTGATGAGGTGAATTTCACCGAAACAAGAGGAGTCGCCATTCTCACAAGCGATCGATATACTGATACCGCTAAGTTCAAGATGTCTACGATGAATCCATATGATGGCTCGAGTGATCCCATCTCATACGTCTACTCACAACTCTTCACTTTAACTCATTCCTCAAACTTATTCTTTTTGCTATCATACCTCTCTTCCCCTTTCACATCTCAAATTTGCCCTTAACTCATTCCAACATTTACAACCTATGTTCCTCAATGTTACTTTTAAACATTTTAGGTAGGCGATTACTGTACCAATATGAATATAGCTCAATGAATAAGATACTTCTTACTATTTTAAAGTTCGATGATTTGATTTTTCACCTCTACGATTGTTAAACTCATATATAAAAAAAAAAAGTTATCATGAGGTTTGAACCTATTTTCCTAATGTCCATGTTATTTATATTCCTCGTTATTAATACTAACTTACCTTAACCAACATGAACATAGTTTAAATAGTCAATGCATTATTTATCTCTTTAATAGTCACAGGTCTTGTGATTTAAAAAAAAAAAAACTTATCTTATATTCATAAAGGAAAGAAATTGCAATAGAACAAAAACCTGGAAATTAGTGGGTTAGAATATATTGACTACAAAATTAGCATGAGATCAAACAGTTAAATGGAATAAATTATACACCTACGAGTTTGAGATAAAACGCCACTAGATCCTAAAACTTAACTTGTTGGATTTGCGGAAGACCAACTTGTTTTTAATCCATTCCATTCATTGAAACATAATCTGAATTGCCAACTAAATAGATCTTTAATTTCTTTTTCGAAATTTTATAATTTATTTTTGGATAATTGTAATGGGTAGCAAAAATATTTTATGTATTTCACAAAATGTCGCCAGTTTTTCAAAATTTCAAATATAGCATAATATTTGAATTTTTATTTTCGGAATTTTTATTATTCAAATTTTACCTTTATGATATCTGATATACATCTAATTTATATCTGACGTATATTTGTATCTGATATACATCCAATCTATATATGATATACATCCCCGATGTATATCTGTATCTGATATACATCCAATCTATATCTAATGTACCTCTGATATACTTCCGATGTACATGTAACGTACACCTGAGTCTGGTCAATACTAGGGTATTTATTAAAACAGTTTAAACTTGTAATCAAGTTAAATCTCTCCGTCCAAATCTTACAAAGTTCTCATTTAGATTGAATATCAGTGCATCTCGTGGACTCTTTTCAGATATTCGACGAATTATATGCACTAATAACTGTAGTGGACATTTCATAATATTAAATGACAGAAAGTGTCCAAAAGAGATCAATTTCTAAAGATTTCTATTTTGGTTGGTTCTAGCATCTTGATAATGTTATCTATTGATTCTAATTTTGAATATTGTTGCACTTTTGCATTAAAATACCATATTTCATTCTTTTGTTAAAGTAAAATCAACATTGTATCATATGTAAATGATTAGACTATCACATCAATAGTATCAGACAGTCATTTCAGTAGTATATCAAATAGTAATTTCATTAGTATATCAGACGGTCGTATAAATAGTACATCGCATGTATATCAGATATACATATGAGTAATATATCACACATTTATATCAGTAGTATATCACATTTATATTAGATAGAAATCAGGGGAAATCAAAATGTAGGATTTTCTGGGCTTGGGTTTGTGTCTGCAAGGCAATGTTATCACTTAATATGTGAACCTCCATTTTTTTTTTTGAAAAAAAATGCTATATTTAAAAAACCAAAACATATTCGTTGTTTTGCTTATTTTTCTATTTATTTATTATTATTTTTTTTTACCATAGCTCAAGGTGGCCCTTTTAAGTCATTTTTATTTCAATTATCTTCAACAACATCTTCATTTTTTTTTCAAATAAACAAAAGTTTCATACAAATTTACTATTTGACTATCTATATTGTGTATATATATTTTTCATTTTACTAGTCATATTTATATTTCTAAATTTTAATAGAGATTAACTTTGACTACAATTTCATTAACAATTTTTTAAAATTTTGTAATACTGAACATTTTCGTATAATGTGTATGTGATTTATTTTCCTAAAATTTTAGTATCATTATCGGTTTCTAAATTTGCTTAATGTCTTACTTTTTAACTAAATATATTATAAATAAAAATATATAATAGAAATGATTTTTTAAAAATAAGAAGCAATAAAAGAAGTTTTTAAAAATTATGAAGTAGTCTCTTTTTTTTTCTTTTCAAAATCTAAAAATTTGACGAAAAATTTAAAAATAGGATTTCATAATCAAATAAAAATTTATTTAATGTCTTACTTTCTTACCTAAAAATCTATTATAAGTATTTTACAATTTTAAAATATAACTCAATATTTCTTTTATGAAAATAAGAAAAATTTGTAAAATGAAAATTAATAATAATAAGCAGATTTTTTTTTCAAAAGATAAAGATTTTTCATTTTTAAATAGTAATTCCACAAAATCTATTGAATAAAAAAATAGTAAAATACATCTTTAGTCCCTGAATTTGAAGATAAATTTCTATTTGGTCCCTAAATTTTAAAAAGTGACAATTTAGTCCCCAATSTTTAGAAAATAGTTCTAAATAGTCCCTAAAGTTAAACTTTCGTTAGCATCGAAATGTTGACGTGTCCTTCTAAACTCTTAGGTGGCACTTGTATTTTTAAAAATAAAATAAATACTTTGATTTTACAAATTGAGTAATTGAATTGTGACGCGACTATTTCTCCTAACCATCATCCTTCTCTCTCATTCCTCTTCTCCCACGTCTTCTTCCCTCTCATTCGTTTCTCCCACATCTTCTTCTTTACGAATTTTGCCATTGCCACATCTATGTTCATGAAAGATATTCTCTCTCAAGTGACGTCGGCGACCATTTCCCCGGAAGAATGCGACTTTGCTCCCACTGCCGGCCTTCTCGAAAAGGTATTCTCGGGGTTTCTCGTCTGAACTCACGCCATGAAATGACGAGGGTTCGATTTTGTTCAGTGGGTTGAAATTAATTTAGGGTTTTGTTTTGATGAGTAGAAAAATTGAAATTGATATTGAAAGAGGTAATTGTAGTTAAAGATTAAATTGTTGATGAATTTTTAAGTTTCAAGGTCTACTGGAGAAATTGAGAAATCTCAATTCCTTGGGTTTGTTTCTCAACAAATCGATTGCTGAATTTATGCTATAATCTGACTTCTCTAACAAAATTAGGAGTTTTTTTTTTTGGCTCTACGGTCTTCTCTAACGAAATTAGGAATTTTTCTGGTTTAATTAACGCTAGTATTGTTGTAGGGTTTACAAATCTGTCATGGGTGCCTCAAACATTCCAGTCGTTTCTGTGTTCAACATCTCAATGGGCAATATATTTTGTATCTATGTTCAACATTGACAAAAAAAATTTTTTTTTAACTTTTCATTTTTGTTCCCTTTATCCTTATTGTTGCAGTGTTTACAAATCTGTCATGGGTGCCTCAAACATTCTAGTCATTTCTATGTTCAACATCTCAACGGACAAAATATTTTGTTTCTGTGTTCAACATCTACAAAATATATATTTTTTTCCATTTTTGTTCCTTGTATTTTTAATATGCAATGGTAGAATTATAGAGAGATGGAAGAACTAAAAGAAATATAATCTTTGTGAAAAGATGTTTTAAGAAATTGAAGGGGTGGAAGTAATATTACTCATCACCAATAAATACGAAGACTATCAATGACTCCCATTTCTACTTCCTTTATTGCTTATAGCTTATTAATTTTTTATGATTTTTAGTTCTTTTGTCTTTTCTCTATGGGTTTCTTATAGCTTTTTTGTCTTCCCTATGAATTTCAATTAAGAAGTCTGATAATGCCTAGAAAGATTATTAGACCAAGAAGTCTGATAAGGCCTAGAAACATGATTAGGCCCTCCCTATGTTAAAAGAGTGTAGTATGAGATAATAATTAACAAGGTAAATGATAATGAAAAAGCAAAAGTTTGGTTATAACATAACAAATCATCGTGCCTTTAACTCATTCTTTCAAAAAAAAAAAACAAAAAATTTAAATTTAAATTTTCATACATAATTAAGGTCGGTTCGACCCCACACGTCAAAAGGCTTAAAAGAATGTAAGTCTAAGCATGAAATAATAACACAGGAGTAAGCAATAACTTCAAGTAGTTCAAATAGTTTCGGTTTAAACAAAATGAAAAAAAATTAAAAAAAGCAGCAACTTAAGATTGTGTGCGGCTTAACTTGGGCCAATAATTGAATTTACTCCTTCTCCTCTATCATCATGTAGATACAATACGCAAAATAATAATAATTAAAAAAAATTAAGTATATGAAATAATATTTGTTACCGTAACTTACTAATTGAGAAACAGTGAAGCCCATAAATGTATTCTTTCCTTTTTTTTGGCCTCTCACATTTACAGGTCCCTTGCAAGATCGGGCATTATGGCCGACAACTTTTTACTTACCACACCTTATCGATGCAACTTGTCTTCTCATCCAATTAGATGGTACTTGCTCATCAACATCTCTTATTCGTTGTCTCCTTGGTTTTCTTGGAGGTCTTCTCAAAATAGGTGGCTTAAGCGGGTCTCCTATGGTTATAGGCCATAATGTGGGGTCGTTCACTAGTTTAATAAAATGAGTAAAAGTTTCCTTGTGAAATGGTTCAACAACAAACTCTTCAGGCTCCTTTTTAATATAATATATACATTAGATAGAATGAGCACATGGGATTCCCCTCAAATCTCATTTCCTACAACCACGTGTTTTATCCTCTAGATTTACATTATACTGGTTAGTATTTTCCTCAACTTTAAACATCATATTTTCAACCCACTGTGGTATCGATCTACTAGACAAAGACTTATTCTTATCCAATTTCAGTTGAATTTGTCTCCCCAATGGACCATTTATCTTAGAGTAAACCTCTGATTTCTTACTTATTCGAGTCACTACCAGTTTTCTTATTATCTCAAGCATATAGATTATCGACTTATCTCTTTCCTGCATAATGAAAGCATTAAAGGACTCCGAAATATTGTTCAACAACATATCACATTTTACCTCAGCTCTAAATGCACGTCTAGACCAATATTTTGTAGGTATCTCATCCAAGTATTAGTATGCATTTACATCTAGTTTTCCTAGTTCAATCATTGCATCATTAAACTTTGACCTAGTCGTACATTTAGCAGCCTGCCAAAATACCTTTTTAATAGCCATCTCTTTGAACATCTTTGAAAGTTTTAATATAAATGTCTCACACAAAATCTATGATCAATATTTGAGAACAAATCATCAAAGGTAGGCATTAATCCCTGATAAGAGAAGTTAAACAATAATCTGATCAATAAAAAAGGGAAAGGAAAAAATACATGAAATCAATATATAAGTATCAGAGTAAAAAAAAAATATTGGTAAACAACGGATAAAAAAAATACCTTTTGTTGATCAAACATAAAGGTAATGTCATTGAATGAACCAATGTCATCTTTCAAAAGCGGCAAAAACCATGTCCATGAATCTTTAGTTTCTGCCTCAATAACTGCCCATGCAATGGGATAGGTGCAATTATTTTTGTCCACTCCTATTGCCGACATAAGTTGTCCTTGACACGATCTTTTTAGATGACATGCATCCATACAAGCCATCTTTGCAAGCTTTAAAACAAATATACAGTCTCCTACAAATAGGGTCACTATCCTCCACAACCCTATCACAGAAAATCTTGATTGTTGACCCCTCATTGGACTGTTTTAACTCCTCGCAATAATCCACGGTCTTTTATATTGTTCAATCAGAGTTCCATGGATCTTTTTTAGGGTCTTTTTTCTAGCCTTATATGCTTGACTCTTAGAAATTTGAACTTTATAGTCTTTTCTCATAGCATCCATTACCTCAACTAGCCTCCAAGTCGGTTGACTTCTAAACCTCTCTAAATATTTATTTGCTACCCAAGTTGAGTTAACATTCCTGTTATGAAATTCCCTGGACCATATGTGTTTAGAATGATGTCTTAATTTGGATCGTTGAATCTGGTTGGATAACACTAGCATGCAGTCTCCAAATACATTCCCCACTGCAACATGCAGTCACTCTAAGTTTGTCATTCTTTACGAGCTTAATATTGAAAGACGCACTCACTACATACTCTTTGATTGCATTTTTCAACTCTTGTGAACTACTAAATTTCATCCCAACTACAAAATGTACATCATCCAAGTCAACATCTGTCATAAACTTAGGATATCTTGGCTCATTTTCTCTGTTAGAAGATACAAGGGTATCAAAGTCATTGGATGAGACATAATTGGACTGAACATCATCGTCAATGTCAACATTAACATTAAACTCCTCAAGCATTCTTCATCATCAGATGGACTCACTAAATTCGCCCTCAATATCACTAAATTCATTTTCATCCTCAATCCATTCCTTTTCTCCATTTTCTTCCCCAACCCCCTCTCTCTCTTCATTTTCTTCCCAACCCTCAATTCCTTCCATCTCCCAACCTCATCCATTTTTCTGCATTAAAATAAAAACACAACATAACAAAAATACACATTCAGTTTTAGCAAAATCCTAACAAACAAATCCTAGACTCTGTCACCAAAACAAATTTCCATTTTCAATAAAAGTTGAAAGTATTAGTAACAATTGTTTCTAACAACAAGTAAGAAAAAATTTCTATTTTGCCTTATCTCCTTTGGAAGCGTTACTCAAAGGTAGTGAACAACGTTGTGTCTTCTTAGCTTCGCAGAAAAAATTTACCTTCTTGAATACTGTAGTGAACAAAGTTTTGTTGGCACACAGTCCGTTTGATTCTTCCTTCCTTTTTTCTTGCTAAGTGTGTTCCAGATTCTCTATAAGTTTTCTCTTCTTTTTTGTTGGCCAAACACCACGATTTTCTCTATTTTTTTTTAAAGGGCACGTAAGATTTAGAAACAACTATTTGTTTTTATTTTAAAAATACAAATGCCACATCAACAAATGCCACCTAAGACCTTAAAAGGTCATGTCAGCATTTCGATACTAACGAAAGTTTAACTTTTGGGATCATTTAGAACCATTTTCTAAAAGTTGGGACTAAACTGTCACTTTTTGAAACTTAGAGACCAAATAGAAATCTATCCTCAAACTTAGGGACTAAAAATGTATTTTACCAAAAAAAAAAAATATCTATTTCAACTATCCTTAAATTAAGCTATCCATCATTAACATAATTTACATTTTCTTTACTTAAATTTCTAATTCTTTTATGTCAATTATGCAGTATATTACTCTTTTAAAATGAATATTAATCAAAATTTTAGTTTTAACCATGATCATGATAAATTTCTTCAAGAAAAAAATGGTCCATGAAATATATTCTCTCCAAAATCAAACGTTCCATCAAGTAACCATTTTAGTTTACAGCGATATACTCAAATTTTAATATTTAAGCACCAATAAAAATTATATTGATTAAAATTTGAAACCACATCTAAATAGTGTGTATATAGGGAGAGAGAGGTAAAAGGGGAGGCATCTGGATCAGAAATATGGTTCCCTGAAAGCCGCATTTTAAGGGATTTTTGCTAATTAATGAATTGAAACGTTGTAAATTTCTCGGCTTCCAAGTTATGCTCTTCGGCACTAGAAAATTACCTTCAATACTTGGAGCTGCTCCATTTCAAAGCCATCGAGTTCTGACGACGAAAATTAGGATGAACAAAGATAATGCACAACACAACGCTTCGAAATCCGATCATCAATCGCGTCTCGATAAGTTTCAAAACGTTATGCGCACCGACCAAACTGGTAATGGCGAGTTTCTTTCAACCCTGTTTAATGCGAATTTCAACTGATTTCATATTTTCTCGGATTCGTGTATTTGGTGAAAATTTTGCACAATTGAAATTTTGCTTCTGTCTGTTTTAGGCTTCCTAGAGTATACTTGAATGACTCGCTGGATGTTACAGTTTTCTCTTAGTTCAACATTTTTCGATTTATACCTGTTCTGTCACGTTTGGCCTTAAGCGTCGTGTTCGTGATGTATTGCCGTTTTTGGGATCAATTATGTTATTTGAAGGATGAATACCTAATTAGAATGGGAATTTTCCGGCGATTTAGGTTGCATTTCAAGAAATAGTACATCGATAGGTTTCAATTCAATGAAATGGCTGATAATATTTGCTTGACATTAGCACTCTTTTGAACAGCTTAACAGCGAATAATTATTATAGACTTGTTTGAGTGTTTGCCTGGGAACCTTTTTTTGCTCAACACATTTTGCCGTAAAAAGTGGATTTCTTTATAAATTTGTGATGGGTGGCTACCTTTTGTTTTCACTTTTATATTTAGATGGATACTAAAATCTCATTTCGTTAGTTTTTGGATTTTTTATTTTTATTTTTTTAAATAGTGTGTGGGATAGAGAGTTTCTCTAGGAAGACCAGTGCTATTGTGTCTAGTGTCCCATTATTGTATGGTGCTTCAATGGCATAACATGTCTTCGACTATACTTAGGATAAAGAGGTCAGTGGATATTCTAGTGGGGTGTTTGACAAGGTGGTTAAACAAATGAACGTGTCTGTGAGTGGCAAACATGTTAGGGAGGGTTGCATGGACGAGGTTGGGCATGCTAGAAAGGTATGTTGCCGAACAATTGAATAGACAATTGGAATGAGGCTTACAAGAAGCACGAGGCTTTACAAGAAGCATGAGTCTAGTGATCAGTGGCATGGTGCATTTGGTTTGCACAGATGCATGTGTCATGTGTTGGGCTTAGTGCCAATCACATAAAACAGATGCAAGTGGCAATGTAGCCGGGTTGAGACATGTAGGATAGGCTGGACATTGGGCAGCTTGGGAATATCGGGTAAGAATGTTGGGTGGCATGCCTAAACAGAAATTGGGCACTCGGCGCAGCATGTAGATATGGCATGATGCCGAGCTTCATGTGTGATACATGTGCACGGGCAATTATATGCAATCATACTTCAATGGCATGGGTCTCAACGAGTCAATTTTTGCTGACATCTTTTTTCATGTTTTTGCATTGTGTTGGACTGGATATCCTTTCATTTTTGATGTTGTCTACTGTAACTATAATATGTCATCCATTGTGATCATGCTTCAAAAGTTTACTAATTAGGTGGTTGGGAGATATGCTGGGAGCAAGGTCTGACACCATGGGATTTAGGACAGCCGACACCTGTGATTAGTCATCTCTGTGCAATAGGAGCTCTTCCAAATGGTCGTGCCCTTGTTCCTGGATGTGGAAGTGTATGTAATTTGGTTTATTTGTGATTTTATTGCTATTTTTTTTTAACAAGATACGGACTTTTCACTAATGAACGAAAACAACAAAAATTGTTCAAAGATACAAACTCTCGAAGTAGTGAAGAAGTGCTAAAAGAAGTGGAGAACTTAAAGGAGAGTTATAAAAGCCTCCTAATTAGAAGAAATCATACTAGGGGCATAATTAGAAAACACAAATGAGAGACTTTAAACTTGACTAGACTAAAACACTCCTTTGGCAATCTACTTTTGTCCTCAAAAGTCCTTTGATTTCTTCTCACCAAAGCTCTGATAATAAAGCTTTAATGGAATTAACCCACAACAGCTTCACTTTTGGAGAGAAAACTGGACCACACAGCAGCTGCAAAATGTTGGAAGGAACGCTCGAATAAAAGACCAAACACAGAGAAAATTGATGAGAAACTCCCGACAGGCCAAGGCAAACAAACATTGAAAGAAGAGATGCTGTTGGCACTCTCCACTAGCCGCACATGAAACACACCTTGATGGGGATAAGACTAAATCAGGCAGCTTCTTCTGAAGGATATTTGCTGCATTTACTTTCCCATTAATTAAAATCCAAGAAAGCAGACATGTTGAATTTCCAAAGCGCTGAGTTAGAAAACCTTTGGAATAGGGGAAGCTGAAGAGCCTAACGAGCATAAAGAGCTCACCGAAAACAAGCCTGAAGAATCAATTGCTATTTTTACTAATTTAAAATAAAAGTTCCATTTATAAAGACAGAAGTATGAAAGTCTATCTGTTTTCTATATTAAAAAAATAAAGATAAAAGTGCAAAGTCATGCCATAAAACAGCATTGACCAAAAGAGTAAAAGACAAAGACGACAAAGAAAAACCCCTCTTTACAAATTACACTTAGAATTCCAATCGCCAAGAATAAAGACGAGCTACAGTATATAAATGTCTGAAGAATGGATGTGACAGCAATGATAGTTATATGAAAGTTTGAAATACTATAGAATGAACATTGGAACAGATGATTTAGCACGACT
This sequence comes from Momordica charantia, assembly GCF_001995035.1. The sequence continues at coordinate 798,812 of NW_019104544.1, forward strand.
GGGAATACTTTGCTTCCCTGACGAATCCAATGGACAGTTGATTGTTAGAATCAGTTTAAACTTAGTCATACAAAATTATACAGTTTCTATCAAATGAGATGCACTGCAAAATAACCAAGATACTACCACTCCCAATTTATGCTTTTTTTAAATTGAGCATTTTCCTTCCATCTAATTTAGTTGTTTCTCTACATTCTCATGGAATTCAATTTTTGCACCTAGCAATTAGCTAGAATCTTACTATTGCTTTTAATGAAAGCATCAAAGTTTTTAAATATGACAGGGACACGATGTTGTACAACTGGCATGCTCTGAGCGCTATGTTATTGGATTGGACATATCAGAAAATGCCATACAAAAGGCAAGAGAGGTATAAGTAGATTATTTCCACATTTTGCTTCTTTTCAGAGGCAAAATAATCGAAGAACAGAAAAAAGTGTAGGCAGTTTTGGAATTTTTTTTTTAAGAGAAACTATTTGTGAATGTTGCTGTTGGAATCTTACCAGATATTTTTCTTATTTGTTCTATTAGTTTTTTTTGATAACTGGAAGTTGGAGCTTTGCTCCCCTATACCCGGGGCCGAGGGCATGCACGTCTGCCCCAAGGCCTCTTATTTGTTCTATTAATTATTCAAGGTATATTTTATTCTAATATTCTATCATATGTAAATGTTTAGTTATTGTATATTTGTTTAGTTAGTCACTTGCCTGGTAGGATATACTACCTTATTTGTCCTTGATCTTTCCTCAAAGCTTTTATTTTTTTGGTCAAAGCTTCTTTTCCTCAAAGCTTCTTGTATTCTTTCTTGAAACAAGAAACAACTTTTTCATTAAGGTAAATGAAAAGAAGTATAAGTGTGATACAAATTACCAAAGGAACGAAAAAGTAGATGCTGCAAAATAAATGAAAACACAGTAGAACAACAAACTAAGGTACTAAGAAGGCCTCCTATGAGGAATATATGATTAAGATGGAGTAATGCTTGAATAGTGAAGAAAGCGAGCACCATTGGAAAGCTTTAAACTTGGCCTGATCCCAGCAATCCAACTGACCCCGCTGCTCGTTTTCGAAGGTTTGTTGGTTTCTTTCAAACTAAAGTTCATAGATCAGAGCTTTCACTGAATTAACCCAAAGGACCCTGGCTTTGGGAGGTAGAATGGGACCACAGAGCAGTTGGCTTAGGTTGTCTTTAGCTGCAGTTGAAAAAACCCAGTGGATGTTGAAAGAGATAAACAAAGAACTCCAACAGTGTGCTGAGAATGGGCACCAAAAGAACAAATGCTCAAGAACATCATCTTCTGCCAAACAGAGAGCACAAATGGACGGATGGAGAGCTGAGGAAGGAAGCTTTCTTTGGAGAATATTGGAGGTATTCAGATTGACAAATAGAGAAACCCATGAAAGTATTGAAACTTTCTCCCGACTTTCCATAGAGCTAAAACCAACACCTTAGGAATCTTGTGACCATCTTAGACCTTGAGTAGGATTTAACCGTGAAGACACCAGAGGAGGTGAGGTTCCAACTAAGTCTGTCCGGTTGGTTGGATAAAGTACAAGAGTGTAGTATATCAAGTAGGGAGGACAGCTCCGTGAATTCTACATCTTTAAGATTCCTTCTGGCTACAATATTCCAAGCTAGAGAAACGGTGTCCCAACAATATGAGACGGAGCTAGAAGGATTAGTGCAAACTGAAAAGAGATGTGGAAACCTTGCTTTAAAAGGAGAGCCGCTCTCCCGAGTATCAAGCCAAAAAGAAGTGAGAGCCATCCCCAACAACAGATTTAAACATGCTACTTTGCTAACTGCCAATGCTTTGAAATATTAACCTAGGGACACCGAGAGCATTCTATTAGATGTAGGATGAGACTGCCAATTAAAAGAATCTGAACCATAGATGCTGTCAATCGCCGAACGCCACAAGGAAGAGGAGTCAAAGCAGTATCTCCAGCTCCATTTGGTCAAAAGGGCTTTGTTTTTAGCGTACAACCCTCCTAAGCTTAGACCACCATTCTCAAAAGGTGTATCTGTGACTTGCCAATTTGCTAAATGCTTTAGCTTACTATCAGAATTACCTTTCCAAAAGAAGGATCCCATTAATTTCTCAATTTGTTTCCACGTTGAAGTAGGTACTTGGAAGATGGACATGAAATATGTGGGAAGATTGGCTAGGACTTCTGAACAAAGAATCAAATGACCACCTCGTGATAACTGGAACCTCTTCCACCTTTCTAGTTTCTTAGAAATTATTTATAGGATAGGTCGCCAGAAAACTAAAGAGTTAGGATTGCCCCTAGAGGCAAGCCTGCAAGTCCAAATTTGTAATCGGTGAAGTTTCAACTTTAGCGCGGTATTGAGAGGCAATAAGAGAGACTCTGTGCATAGCCATGTTTAAACCACAAACCGATGACTTTTCCCAATTCACCTTTAGGTTGGAATAACCACCTCAAAGGCTGCTATTGTTTCACAGAGAGTTTTTAACATGGAATCATCATCCTTACAAAACAAGATAGTATCGTCTGTTAATTGGAGATGGGAAATGTGGACGGCGTTTCTACCAACAACAAAGCCTTCAAAAGAACCACGGGCATAGATATTTTCCATGCGAGAACCAAGCACATCGCTTACTCGAAGGAAAAGGAAAGATGAAAAAGGATCATCTTGCCTTAAGCCTCTAGAATCATGAACCCATCCTCTTGATCTGCCATTAACAAATATTGAGAAGCGAGGCTCTTTGATACAACCCCTGATCCAACGAATCCAAAGCTGTCCAAAATTATTTTGCTGAAGCACCATGGATAAAAAATCCCAATTGACCATATCAAAAGCCTTCTCAAGTTCTAGCTTAATAATCCAGCTCCATTTCTTTTTAAGTTTGTACTCAACTAATTTGGATGCAATGAGAATAGGATCCAAAATGATGACCTTCAATGAATGCACTTTGGTTTGGGGCAATAGTCGAGGGAAAACCAGCTTGGTTTTATAAGCAAGCACCTTTGCTAACACTTTGTAAATAGAGGACAGAAGGCTAATTGGCCTAAAATCCTTTAATTCATGGCTGTTTCTTTCTTTTGAATGAGACAAATGAAGTTCTCCTTCAGACAGGAATAGCGGTAACTCTGGAAGCATCCCATAAAATGGGCCAACTATCTGAGCTGCCTTCCGATTCTAATTTTGCCCAATCATAGAGATTTGATGAAAATCCGATCTGCCAACTTCGTTTTTGTTTGTTGAAGACTATATTTGGACACTATTGCTTGAAAAACCTTTCAATAATAACCAAACACGTTCCAAGAAGATGAGCTTCATTGAAAGCTTTGAAAGGAATAAGGGGAATTTCAGAATAGATAAAGTAATTAGCAACTTAGTCGGGTTTTCCAACAAATTTTGGTGTATGGGAGATGATTTTAATGTCACAAGATGGGCATCAGATCGTTCTTCTGGTGGAAGACAGTCGAAGGCTATGAAGATTTTCAATAAAGTCATTGAGGAGCTTGAAATTATGGAAATCCAATGGACATTATACATGGTCAAAGATGGGAAAGAATAGTACAAATTCGCTGCTGGACAGTTTTTTTGTTTCTTCAGATTGGGACTCCCTCTTCCATAACTCTCAGTGTATAGAGCTGAACGAACTACCTCTGATAATTTTTCCCATTTTTCTGAATTCAGGTGAGATTTTATGGGGCCTATCCATTCAGATTTTTTAATTCCTGGTTGAAGGACAAGGATTGTGTTAGTTTAATTGAATCCAAGCTCTCGGATGATAAATCATATGGTTGGGCAGGTTATCTAATTTCCTCTAAGCTTAGAAACTTGAAGATTGCCCTTTAGCAGTGGCATAATCAGAAAGAGCACCAGGGAAAGGCGGCTGAAGTAAAACTTCTTGAAGAAATTTCGTTGCTTGATGACAAGGAGGAGGATTCAGGTTTAGATCATGATGAAGTGGTGAAAAGATATTCCTGAAAACAGAATCTGCTGGATCTCTATATTCGCGAGGAACAATTTCTTCTCCAAAAAAGTAAAATCAGGTGGCTTTCGGAGGGAGATGAGAACAATAAGTTATTTTACAGGTTGGCAGCCAAGAGGAGGAAAGCTCTAATATCAGAGTTGCAAGATTCTGCAGGGCATCCCTTAGTAAATCTGAGGGACATTGAGCTGGAAATTGTTCAGTATTTTGAAAATCTCTATAAGGAGGAGGATCAGCAGTGTTTTCTACCAGTGGACCTTACTTGGAGGCCTATTTCTATTCAAAACAGAGTATGGTTAGAAAGACCGTTTGAGGAAGGCGAAATCTGGAGTGCACTAAAAGGTCTTGGCAAGAATAAGGCCTTGGAACCGGATGGTTTTACAGCTGAATTCTTCATTAAATTCTGGAAGTATTGCAAGGCTGGCTTTTCGAGATTTTTTGCTGAATTTTATTGCAATGGTAGGGTGAATTCGTGTATTAAGGAGAATTTCATGTCTTGTTCCAAAGGAGTGGAGAAAGTGAAAGATTTCCGTCCCATCAGTCTTACTACCATCACTTACAAGATTTTATCAAAAGTGTTAGCAGAAAGACTCAACAAGGTTATCTCATCCACTATTTCTTGTAATCAGAGCGCTTCTATAAGTGGAAGGCAGATTCTCGACCCTGTTCTCATTGCAAATGAAGTGGTGAATGATTATCGATGTAGAAAGAAGAAAGGTTGGGTTTTGAAACTTGATATGGAAAAAGCTTTTGATAAAGTAGATTAGAACTTTCTCTTGGAGGTTCTTAAACAGAAGGGCTTTGGTAGGAAGTGGATTGAGTGGATTAATGGTTGCATTAGGGGCAACAATTTCTCGGTTTTTATCCATGGGTATCTGAGAGGAGAATTAAAGCTTCGAGAGGTTTGAGACAAGGAGACCCCATTTCTCCTTTTCTATTCATTTTGATCAGTGATTTGCTTAGCATTTTGCTAGACAACATATATCTAAAGGAAGTCTTTGAGGGTTTTGTAGTTGGGAGGGATTTCATACATGTCTCCCATTTACAGTTTGCCGATGACACACTATTGTTTTGCAAAGATGGTGATGGGATGCTCAAGATCCTATTTGATGCTGTTAAGGCCTTTGAGTGATTGTCCGGTCTTAAAGTTAATTGGGAGAAATCGTCTTTGTGTGGTATCAACATGGAAGATCAAAGGGTAGAGCAGGTTGCAAATTCCTTCTGTTGTAAAGTTAAACACCTTCCGATTATATATTTGGGTTTGCCTGTAGGAGGAAATCCTAAACTTGATTCTTTTTGGCTCCGGTCCAGGAAAGAATCTTTAAGAAGCTTGATCGTTGGAGGAGGTACCACTTGTCAAAAGGTGGTAGATTGACTTTGTGTCAACATGTTCTTGGAAGCATCCCCCTTTATTATCTTTTTATTTTTCAGGGTCCGGTGATGATCAGTAAACAGATTGAGCAGAAAATCCATTCCTTCTTGTGGGGTGACTCCTCGAAAGGTTCCTTGAGACACTTAATTCGTTGGGACATTGCTTCTCTCTCTAGGGAAGCTGACGGTTTGGGCATTGGCTGTATTTTTAAGTGAAACAACGCGCTTTTATCTAAATGGGGATGGCGGTTTAGTGTGGAACCAATTGCTTTGTGGTGTAGGGTGGTGGCCAGCTTATATGGTTCTGATTGTTTTAATTGGAACGTGATGCCTAAAATTCATGGTTCGGGCCATAGTCCTTAGAACAAAATTAACGATCAGTGGCTCAAGATGGAGAAATTCTCTCTTTTCAAATTAGGAAACGGTTTAGAACTTTTTTTTGGCATCATTTGTGGATTAGTGAATCTCCTCTCATGGAAAGTTTTCCTTCTATTTATAATACCTCGACGTCTCCCTTTACTTCGGTTTGGGATGCTTGGGATAGGGAGTTCTCTTCTTGGAATATTGTTACCAGAAGGGCGTTGAAAGATTGAAGAGTTTGTAGAGTTTTCGGAGTTCCTATCATGTATTTCTTTGGTTACTCTTTTTGAGGAAAGTGATGCTCGTCGATGGAGCTTGGAAAATTCGGGACTTTTCTCAGTTTCCTCTCTTTGTAAGCTCGGAGGAGCTGATTTGCGATTGTCAAAAGCTCATTTATCTTCTCTTTGGAGTTCGGGCAGCCCAAAACGTGTAAGCATGTTAGTTTGGATTCTCCTACGCGGCAAGGTTAATACAGCTGAGGTTCTACAAAAGAAGTCCCCTAATATGGCTTTACAACAATCCATTTGTTTTTTATGTGCTGAACAAGGTGAGAACTTGAATCATGTGTTCTTCTGCCCATATGCTTCTGCCTGTTGGTTTTCCTTCTTCCAGATGTTCAATTTGGCTTGGATTTGGAAGTGTGTGGCTGCTAGAAACATTTTCCAGATTCTCAATGGAGTTAGATTGTGCCTAAAGCTAATCTGCTATGGATTAATGGTTTTAAAGCGATTATTTCAGAGTTATGGTTTGAAAGGAATCAAAGGATATTCAAAGATTCCAGCCGTTCGTCAATTGACTGCTTCAATATTGCCAAATTTAAAGCTTCTCAATGGTGTACTCTTTCCAATGCATTCTTCCCCTATTCTCCTAATTTGATTGGTATGAATTGGGAGACCTTTAAACTCCTTTGTAGTTTTGTTCTATTTTTATGCTCTCTTTTCACCCTTATTAGGAGCAGTGTTTTCGAGGCGCAAGGCGCGCCGCAAGGCGACAAACCCTTTGATCGCCTTGAGGCGATACAAAGGCGACGCCCGATTAAAGCGAGGTGCACCTTATTAATAAGTAAAAATTATATATATAGTGCTTAAATTACCTTAAAAAATCAATACCAAAATAGTAAATGTCAACAATACAAAAAATCAATACCAAAATATCAAAAAGACTTTAGGTGAAAATATTTGGTGCAAATAAATTTTAACTTAAATAATTAAGAAAAATTAAAAATATAAATTTAAAAAGAAATTAATAAAATTAGTGATTAAGTAGAATACTAAAATTAAATCATAAATTAACTTAAATAAAAAAAAAATTATTGCCATCTTTCCCTTTTGCTTCCAGATGGCAAGATAAAATTGCATGCAATTAATGTGCATGCCTTGAAAACGTAAAAGGAATAGGAAAAGTCTCAACGAAGCATCAAATCCCCATATCTTTTATTCTATTTTTCAATTCTTCTTCTACTTCTACTTTTCCAGTTCCTCTTCTTCTTCATCTCTAATTCTTCTCTCATGATTCTTCTTCTTCATCTCTAATTCTTCCTTTCCGAGCACCTACGTCGCCTTGAATACACAATCATAGGTGAAACTAAATATTTTGATTGTCTACGAAGAAGGAGAAGGAAGGCATGATGGCTTCATATCGTGCAATGAGTGGAGGCAAAGGCGGTAGCAATGGCAGCAGCAAAGGATGAAGCGACAGTGAAAGAGGAAGACTTTCGCATGGGTATTTCGATTTTTGGGTGTGGGTTTTTTAAAATTATAACCAAAAAAAAGGAGTCGCCTCGCTTCAAAGAGGCGCTCGCCTCACCTTATGGCGATGGCACCAAGGCGCAGCAAGGCGCACAAAGGCGAGCGCTCGATTGAAGGCGCACGCCTCGGCGCTGTTCAAGGCGCGTCCAGGCCAAAACGCCTCGCCCCTCGCCTTAGGCCAGCGCCTGGGCGCGCCTCGAAAACACTGATTAGGAGTTTGTATCCTTGAACAATTTTGTTCCTTTTCATTTATCAATGAAAAGTTCGTATCTTGTTTAAAAAAAAAGTTGATCTTTCAGACTGCAACCTCGTTCTGCTCCACATTTTGTCTTTGGGAAAGAGGAGGTTCTGATTCTGAAGGAAGAAGAGTACCAAACTCACTTTCATCCAAGAAAAGTCGATTAAGATCTTCTGCCAAGCCCAGTGAAACAACCTTGATGAACGAAGTCTCTTGGTCATCTTTGTCAAATGGTGAATCCAAGCTGCTGATGCTAACGTTAAAACCTTTGTTGTCATCCGAAAAGTCACTGAAGTCATAGGTATGTAAAACATTGGAAGAGGGAATGCTGATTTTTTCATTAAGACAGTGGTCCACATTCTGCTTAGATCGAAGAGCAACCCCAAGACTATACTCTCTTTCTTCATTAAAAGCGGCATCTAGGTTAGTGGAATGGGCCTCCAATCATTAAAGGGTTGCTGTCAAACAAAATCTTGGACACCTGCTTTCTCTTTGAGTAGAAAAGGGGAAAAGGTGGAAAATAAACATCTTCATTCTCAAGCGACGGTAATTTCAACCCTTGTGGGTTGGAACAACGGTCGTTTCGGTAATTAAGGGCCGAAAGAGAGACCATTTCGGTAATTTCAGCAGAAGTGTTGGAACAACAATCATTAATCGAGGTTCAAAGAAACATCTTCATTCTCAAGCGATGGTTGGCCAATTTGTAACCATTGTGACATCAACCTTACGTCTCACATCCTTGTTACCGAAAGGGGAGATGAAGCTGCCTTCCTGAATCTTCGAAAGATCTTCGGTAGGTGTGGAGTTATTAATGGCTATTGGGCCAGTTGGATGCCCATCCAAAAGAACCCTCATGGCAGCAGACAAAGAAGACGAAGGGCCGCGCGCAATCATCTGCTCATTTGAATTGTCATCCGCCGCTTGAACTGCCTCTGCTGATAACATTAAATCTCCTCTCTCTAATTTATATAAGAACACAAAGGATCGAGCTGAGACTCTTCAACTCCCTGAATGTCCTACCGACGTTGGAGATCCAACGAATTTGGAGAATCAGCCAGGGGCAGGCCTTGCTGCGACAAGTGGGAAGAATCGTTTGAAGCTTCAATTTGAACCACAAACGTACCAAAACTTGTTTTGATTTCTATATATGCAGGATAAAACCAGAAGCATTTTTCTCACCTTGAATCATTGCGGCTGAAACATCTAACAAATTTAGAGTTTTTGAGGAAATATTCAATGAACTGCACAATTGAGTACCAATGGCATTGAGGCAGTGCGTGTTCCAGAATTTTAAAGGTAAGTCACATAACTTCACCCAACCTCCATAGTAGGTCGTAACTTTATTCTTGCAGCATTCTCCGAAATTCCACCTTTCCAGTTTCACAAAAAACTCATCAAGTCTATACCATTTACTATTGAGCCACTCTGAGGATGAAGATCTACCACTCTCAAAACAAAGTAAGGCCTTGTCTTCGAAGAAATGATTAATGTGGCAATTTTCTGAGAACATTGCTTTGAAAGCATGAGAAATAGCCTTTCAGCAATCATGAGCGCATAATTTGAAAGAACCATAGCATTCTCCCAGTCCATATCTAAGACATCAGACTCGTTTCTTACCCAATATTGTTTGGAAGACATGCGAGGTGCTTCAAATCCCCAATTGTTACAGAATCTTTCTTTCCTTGCTCCCTGAAGATAGAAGTGGAAACTCGGTCCATCCCAGGGAACTGTCTAGAGTGTGCCACCGAGAATTGTTTCTTGTTTGTTCCCTTTAGAACTTCTGCAAAAGAAGGTCTAGCACGCACATTGGTTTGTACTCTCGAAAATTCCTTATCCCTTGGAATTTTCATCTCCTTAGTGGCTTTCTTATTTCTTTCCCATCCAACCTTTACCACGCCCCAAAACGCTAACCAGCCACATTTTCTAGATCCAGCAGCGATGAATCTGACTTCTTCCCTCGGCTGGCGGCCATACAACTAATTGGACATGATGACTTGCAGCATAAGTCACCTTTTGGATTTTACACGCACCATATTCGACTTGCATCTGAGTAGAAAAGAAGTAGAAGTGTTGCACTGGCAGCTGCATCAACTTTACCAGGTGATCCTCAATCCAAACTAATAGTGATAATTTCAATGGTAGCACCTCATTGTGCCGTATATCTTCCACATAAAGCACATTAGCCTCGATCCATAAACAAAAATGCGTATTCTTTACACAACAACTATTGGTTTCCATATTGGGTAAAAATCTGTAACACGGAACCACTGCAAGCTGCAAGCATGAAAAGAAACGACACTAGGAAGAGCAAGAAGG
>NW_019104544.1:853018-870937 GCF_001995035.1 Momordica charantia
ATCCCTCCTACTATGCTTCTGCTGTCTGTCATCGAACACAACCTTCTCTTTACCTTTTTTGACAGCCAATGCTAAGACTGGTACAAAAGTAGATTCTTTTCCACTCCCCTTTCTACAAATTTCTTCAGCAATTGCCGCATCACAAATTTCTGAAAATTACAAAGATTTGTCTCCTAACGAATTGGATACTGCTGTCTTCATCGTTTCCCAACTTTCAGATAAAGATGTTAGCAACTGAATAGCATTCACTTCGTCACTAATAACAATCTTAACTGATGTCAATTGATTGATTAATTTTGTGACCTCATTTATGTGGGAATTGACAGAAGTATTCTCTTCCATTTGAATGTCCATACGAGATATACCTTATTATTAGCTGAGGGTTTCTCGTACCTATTCTCCGGTGCTTTCATCAGATCTATTGCTGTCGTTTCATTTGCTACGAGACTTGCCACATTCATCGACAAACACAATCTGATAAAGGCAACTGCTTGTTCATTCGTCTCCACCTAATCTTCATCTTTCATCCCTGCTGGTCGTTCATTTAAAGCTTTATTCAACTTCTTCCAGGTCAAGTAATCCTTAATCTGCATCTTCTAATATTCGAAATTGGCCCCATCAAGCTTCATGATTCCTTCAAAACCTAACTTCTCTCTACTGATCCCATGATCTCTGAACCAAACGCTCTGATACCAATTGTTGGGAAAAAAAATATAAATCAATCAATCTTCCTGTAAGTTCTTGAAACAGGAACTATTTGATTTTCCCCTCCCACAGGCTAAAAGCAGATAAGTAACAATAACAAAGGAATAAGAGATAGGGATAGAAAAGCTTAACACCACAGGGATTATACTGGTTCGCCCCTATCTTGAGACTATGTCCAATCTTCTGCGAAGAAGCAGGTTCAACTATAGTTGGAAATATTACAATGGAGATCTCATTCAAGATATTACTATCTTGCTTTACGCACCCTTTCAATGACTACCTAGGATTACACAATTAAAAATACTCTCACTAAAACCCACGGGATACAAAATTCTTTTTCACACACTGCCCACAACCACTCAAGTCTCTCTTATTTGGATTCTGTACAAATGAAACCTTAACAAAAGGGTTTTATTTATAAGAGGTCAAATATCCCAATCATTATAGGAAAATAATATTATAATCCTTATAAGACAATAATATCCTACTCCTTGTAGGAATTGGTAGTAGTGTTTGAAAATCTTTTTCCTCGTAGGAAACGGGTCATCTGTTTTGGCTCCATTATCCTAACACTTACCTTAGAGAAACCCGAAGAAGGTCTGTTGCAGTGAATATTTTATTGATTTTCTTCCTTCCCTTCTTCTTTTGTATTGTTTTGTCCATGGGTTTTGAATTTTCTTCTCTCCTCTTGTTTGTGATGGCGTTAAGTAGCTAAATATATCAGGGCTGCTGTCGACCGTTGTTGTAAACACTGATTTTTTTCTGGTTTATAAAGTTGTTCTACTTCGTTAAAGCTTGTTTAGCACTTTTTAAGTTCAACATGCTTCATCACCGTGTTAAATGAACTCTTCATTAGATTTCAAGAGATTGTAATAGGGAGAGGGTAGCTTTAACTTATGTTAGATCTATCTTTGAGCATAGAGTGTGGGTACTTGGGGATAAGACTCACCTAATATGGATAAAAGCTATTCTGATATATCGTTGGTTGAAATGGGGTTTGGATTAGCATCAAAACATGGGCAATCTGGAAAGATGTAACATCATAGTAATAGGGACACAACCTCCTTTCTTATATTTGAGTTTTAGTCCTTTCTTGTGCCTTGCACTGAAGGATTGATTGCTTTTAATTTTGTTTTATCCATATTTAAATGCACTTTTATTTTATTTGCAAAGTAGTGATAATTAGAAATATCTATGGTGTGTTTTTCCATTTTTTGAGTGAAAGTTGTTGTGTTTAGTTACTCAATCCCTGTGGATCCTATCTTTGGATTCTATCTTTTTATTACTTAGTACGCGATTTGTGTACAGTTGCACAAGGGTCATTAAAATCATTAACATGTGCCATATATCAAATGTCACCATCTCTTTTCTTTTTCACATTCCTATAAGAACTAAAGAAGTGCTAGTCAGTGGTCAAGAAGAAGAAGAAAGGGTCTGATGAAGAAGGAAGAGAATAAAAAAAGTCAGATGAAATCCTCTTTTGTTCATTCTTACATTTCCTAGAACAATGAAAGCGGTAGCTGCTAGCATTAAAGACAAATATTGTTTCAAGACATGAGTAGCAGGAGATAAGGCCTAAAGGATGGATGCAAGTTCCCAGTAGCAGAAGAATGTTTTAAGACGGATATTTACTGGAGTGGGAGATTTGCAGTCCTATTCAACATGATGACTCGCTTTTATCTTCCACTTACCTTGCCGTTATAGTTAATCATTATTTTACTTGGTGTTGATGCACGTTTCTGGGCAGATACCACGTACACCTCAAAGCCTACAGGTATCCTGCAACACAGAAACTAGCATTGGTGTCGAGCTCAACAAAATACTCTCCGATGCCTAAGTAATAATTTGGTGAGAGTAATTCAGTAAGGTGATCTAGGGTTTTTCATAATAGAATTTGCGTACCCAAGATCAAGGTTTTAGGTCTCTTTTTTATAGGGAGAGAATGAGAAAGGGAGAACCAGAATGGGAGGCATGGAGAGTGGTTTACTCATCAACATTCTCTAGCTACTCCTGATCTTGTAGAGGGGCGCGACAGCATCAAGGACGGTCCCTTGACACATGGTCAGAAGACACCATGGGGTGCCAACACTTGGCCTGTTGACTGTCGTCAAATTCAAGTCTGGCACTCCTCCACAGTGCACTCAACCTTGATCCAATGCACTTGACGCCTCCTCTTTTCGGTTGTGAGGGATCCAAAATCCACACCCAAGCCCACACGTTTGCACAAGGATGCTCTGCGTGCCGTTCCAAATTCACCCCATAACACTTGGTTTTCTTATTTGGCACTTGTACAATTTTGTTACTTATTTCATTGTAGTCCAATGAAGATGCCATGATAGGTTTGTTGGTATTTTGCCAGGGCTACTGTCAAGCTTCTTGGTGTCTTGCGTTAATTTCTACCCTTTCATCTATTCTCATGGAAGTTTTGTTCCTAAGTTTAAAACAAAATGTCCAATGGAGTAGGGAGAATTCTGTAGAATAACACTAGTATCGTGGAAGGAATTCTGTAGAATAACACTAGTATCGTGGAAGGCTGTAACACATCAGACATTAATGCAACAAAGATGTAAAGCACAGCTAAACTACATTAAACACGTTACACATTAATAATCAATCGCATGTAGAGATGGAAATCATCATGTAGTGGTTTAATATCCAGAGTTCAAAATAATTTAGGTAATTAATCGTCGTGTTTTGTGAAGCAAGCTTATGCTGGAGCATGCACTATAAATAGAGTTCAAAGGAGTTGTCTTTACCTGATTGGGCGTAGCAGCAACAGGCTGGCCTTCTTTTTCATCTTCAGATCCAAACCATATTCTTTCACCAGGAATTGAACCCTCAGGGGGCAAAAGAAGCTCAACATTCTCATGCGACGCATCAGAGGCAGCCATTAGCATTCCACATGACTTGATGCCCCGCATATTTCTTGGCTTCAAATTTGCGAGGACAATAACTCTTCTATCCTTTATGTTGGTTACATTTGCATCAAATGCAGGCAAGGATATCAAAGTCCAGTAAAAAATTTTAATCATATATACAATATAAACTTAATACAAACTTTACAATATTATCCGTGGAAGACCCATTCAATCTATAATTCATTGGGTAGTACTTCCAAAAAAAAAAAATTATCAATTAAAAAGAATCATTAACTTTGAGAGTCCTAACAGGGATAGTTTGGGAATAGTATTAGTATTGTAGTTAAATCTGAAAGTTGTTTGCTTGTCAGAAGCTTCCCCCGTTGATTCTGAAGTTCTAAAAGAAGAAAATTTAAAACAAGAATTTCATGAATTTTCAATGAAGTTTCATCTATCTCAAAGGGTTATCCATTCAACTAACGAAGGCGTAGTCAAAGAGGCTGGGAAAATTATTTTTCAGATTATTTCGAGGATCAGGAAGTAAGTCTTAGTAGCATAGAGTCTAATTTAAAAGCAGGAAGCGACTTTGGAGATTTTTCTTCTATTCGTTCCTCCTCTTTTTCGGAAGATTCTGTCGACTTTTTAGACATTATTGAAGATCTATCTTTTCTATTCAACCCCTTAGATGTTTGATGCTTTGTTTGGTGGTTGTTTTGGCTTCTCTTTAGCAGGCGTTCGTTTTTATCTTGCAAGCCTTGAAGAAGTTCTTTTCTCAAGTCTCTGCTCACTTCAACTTTGGCTTTAGGTTGAGTGCTGTTGCTTTTGCAATTTGTAGTGTGTTGTTTTGGCCATTTGTTCTATACTCTTGTATCTTTTTTACAGTGGTTCTTTGTTGGGTGTTTTTTTCCTTTTTTTTCGCTCCCTTTGGGAGTTTGTATCCTTGAACATTTACTTCCTTTTTATATTATCAATGAAAAGTTTGTTTCTTGTTAAAAAAAAAAGTTAGGGGCATTATGGTAATTGGTTAAGAGTAAATTTGTTATAAATAGAAGTAGTAGGGTGAGAGGAATGACATCTTGGAAAATAGTTTATGGCAGTGTTTTCAAGGCGCAAGGCGCACCTCAAGGCGACAAAAAGGCGTTGCCCGAGTGAAGTGAGGCGCATTTAATAAAATAATAAATAGCAATTTTATGTATAAAAAATACTCTAGATGAAGATATTTGTAAAACTATTTAATGTGCATATAAATTTTAACTTAAGAAAAATAAAAAATTTAAATTTAAAAAGAAAATAATAAAATTAGAGGTTAAATAAATAGAATACTAAAATAAAATAAAATTTAAATCACAAATTAACTTAAATATTAGATATTCACGGGCCAGATAAGAATAAAGGAAGGGAATTTATTCCGCCTTTTCCACTCCATTATATTAGGCGAAAATCTCTCTCTCTCCCCTCTAAAGGCACGGTTTCTAAGAATCTGAAAGATATCTCCCTATCAAATCTTTTAAATGCATTTGAAAAAGAGGTTGGAGGGAAGGAATCTTCATTTAAATCTGGTGGGCCCGATTTAGTAAATCCCTCAATACCTGGAGAGTTTAATTCCCAAATTAACTCAATTCTGAATAATGAGTTATTTTCAGAAGATGATGAGGAATTTAATGTCAGTATTAGCAGCCCTGACGTCACGCCTTTTGAAGTAAGTCAGAAGGACCTGTTGAGTAATTCAGGGGAATTTTCGTTTGACAAAGATCTCCACATTCTTTTCGGCGTGGACTGCGACTCTTCAACACCCATTGCCAAGCCTTTGCAAGACAATCCATCGCAGTCAGAAGAAGTTCCTACTAACAGAAAGAAGATATTACAGCCCAGTGTAACCTCATCTTCTTCTATCCCTCCTTTCTTCAAATCTGTTGGCCTTACTTTAGCACCAACTCTCACTCTTCAATGAAAATTCTATCGTGGAATGTCCGTGGGATTTGTGACAACAAAAAGCGTTTGAAGATCAAAAAATTTATCCAGAAGCATTGCCCTGAAATTGTTCTTCTACAAGAAACGAAATTATAGCAAGTTGATGACATTATCATAAAATCCATATGGAGTTCAAGAGATGTTGGCTGGACTCATTTACTCACTTTAGCTCGTGGAGATGGTGGACTCGGAATTGGGAATTTTTCTAAAAGAAATAGTGCGTTGCTAGCTAAATGGGGCTGGAGATTTAGCATTGAATCTTCAGCTCTTTGGAGAATGGTAGTGGCCAGTATTTATGGTTCTGATCATGGTGGTTGGAGGACATTGCCTAAGATGGTCGGTTCTTGTAGAAGCCCATGGCAAAATATTTTGAAAGCTTGGCATAAGGTGGAGTCGTTTTCTCGTATCATTGTGGGAAATGGAAACAGAAGTTTGTTTTGACATCACTTATGGCTGGGAGAAGAGTTGCTTTGGGACAGATTCCCTTCTCTTTTTCGAATATCTTTTGTCCCTTCTACTAGAAGGTCCTTGAAGGATGAGGAAATTGTTGAATTGGATTCTCTCCTTTCCTTACTTTCCTCAGTTTCCCTAACTGAGTCAAAGGATTCTAGATCGTTAGAGGCTTCGGGTAATTTTTCGGTTTGTTCTGTAAGTAAGCTAGGGGATTTTGTGTCAAAAATTCCCAAGGAAGCATTCTCTATTCTTTGGAACCCTCACTGTCCTAAGAGGGTTAACTTTCTGGTTTGGTCCCTTCTTATGGGCAAGGTTAACACTAGAGAGGTTCTTCAAAATAAAATGCCTTATGTCATTGCACCCGTCAATATGTTTGTTTTGTTATAAAGGAAGAAGAATCCCAAAGACATGTATTTTTAGCTTGTACTTATGTTGTTGGAGGAGACTGTTTTTGATGTTCAATATCTCTTGGGTTTGGAACTTGAACGTTCCCACGTAATCCTTCAGCTTCTTTAGTGGTCCTTGAAAAGCTAATCTCTTATGGGTTCATGGTTTTAAAGCTCTCATCTCTGAACTATGGTTCGAAAGGAATCAAAGAGTCTTCGAGGGCAAAAGTCGTTCCTCAGTGGATTGTTTTTCAATAGCTAAGTTCAAGGCTTCACAATGGTGYGTTCGTTCCGATGCATTTATAACTCCCCAGTTGTGACTCTCCTTTTTCTCTTTGTTGTCTTTATTTACTTACAGCTTTCAGTTTTATTTTTTTTTTCACTCCATTTGGAGTTTGTATCCTTGAACAATTTTGTCCAATGAAAATTTTGTATCTTGTTCAGAAAAAAAAGAATAACTACCAAAAGATTATATAATTGAAGCCCAAAAGAATGCATCAAAATTAGCTATACTCCATATCTCCTCCCTAGAAATCTCCACACCCTTAAAACTTTCCTATTTCTTTCCACCATGTATTCCAATTTATAAAAAAAAAAAATGAATCCCAACTTGCCGCATAAATCTTCCCCTTCCAAGAGAAGTGGAATGAAGAGGGGCCTCTTCCATCGTAGATTTAGACTTTTTGCTCAAAGCCAGATTCACACCAAAAACTTCCCCAAAAAAAATCCTTACCAAATTTTGGTCATGAAATGGCAACACCATAACATGTGCTTCAAATCTTCAGTTGCCCACTTACAAGAACATACCACCGAAGATCCAAAATCATAGGTGAAGATCTCTAGACAAATCAATAATGTTAATCCTCTCCTGGGCCACCAAATAAGAGAAGAACCAAACCTTCTAAGAATATTAAGAGGGGGCAACCAATCCAGAGGAAAAAAAAACACTTGCAACCAAAGTCCAAGAGACAAATTGTGACTATCATAAGAATCTTAGTGGCTAAGAAACCCCTACAAGAGAGACAATAAGGAATACATTAAACGACTCACAGTTTCCTATCAGATTGTAAAGAACCACACGAGGGAATACACAAACAACGTTATCTCTGTAAATAGCTCAACAATGAAAATGCAAGAACACCATCGAAGGCTCCAACATTCAAATTGACAATGATCCATATTAGGGTCGAAGAAAGGTTTTACCCATTTCAACATATATCTATATAAAGTTCTTATCATTTATTGCAATCTACACTATATTAGTTCAGGGTTTGCATGTGTGCCTAACTCCTAAGTATGGAATTATATGAAGCATCCTCTCATGTTTGTCTCGCATTATTTAACACGGTATCATAGCTCCTTAAGATTTTGTGAATTATTTGGGCTCTCTATATAAAAAGTTGCTAGGGGGTACTTCTAAAAGAAGTCAAGAGTAGTATGATTTCAATTTCAAATGGAAAGCAAAAGAAAAAGAGATATAATAAGGTTAAGAGAGACAAGATAAAAGATAAAAGATAAAAGATTTCGTAATAATAATTACAAAATCTATAAGCTAAAGAAATCCATCTGCAAGTCAAGAAACAAATTGAACATACTCTACATGGGTGTCTCTACACTGAGTATCAAGTTGTTTAAACCATGTCCCATTGAATATGTTCTTTTTCCTTTTTGTACAAAAATAAAATCATGGGAATTATAGTAGTAAAGTAAAGTAAACCCATGAGGGATGCTAGCTATGGAGTTCCTCCCGTATCTCAATCAGAAACTAAATCTATTATTCATCATTGATTCTTTGAATTACCATCAAAAGACTGATAAAAGGGCAGAATTAATTACCAGAAGTTGTTCAAGAGGGATATATTTAACAAGGCCACTGCAGATAAGTCTGGGCTCGGGCTCACCAACATCAACCTCTTCGACGTAAAGAGAATCGGCCTCCTGATGTCTCCAAGCCTTAATGATTTTCCCAACCCTAAAATCGAGCATATTGGCTGCATCCTTAATCTTCTTATCCGGATCATCGTCGTCAGTACCCAAGGAAGCTGAAGAGGATGCAATGGCGTCACTGGTGGCAGGCTCAGCGGATGAGACAGTGCAAAATGAGAGCGGAAACCGCGCGCAATCTCTCGAGATTCTTCCGGCGGCGTTGTGGTTGTGAAGTAGTGGGCTAAAAAGAGGGAAAGCTCGGCGTTGAGGGCGACAATGGTCGAATTTAGAGACAATGGAAGAAGAGGAGAAGAAGAGGAAGCGGGCAGTGCCACAGCCGGCGTTCTTTGTGACATTGGCAATTGCAGCGGCGGTTGGGAAAGACGCCATTGTTACCGCCACTGCTTCTTGTCTTATCACAGCCCACAGCTTAGAGACACAGAAATTGGAAATTACTTAAATTTGATTTCATTTTTAGTTTTTTATTTCAAAAAATTGTGCTTCTTCCTTCCCTCTTAATTTTTCTATGATATTTTTTTACAAGATAGAAAACCAATAATAAAATGGTTCAATGTTGTGTATAAGATTATTGCCAAAACAATTGCAAACAGGCTTAAGATAGTTTTAGATTCTATTATCTCCCCAACTGAATAAGCCTTTGTGTCAGGAAGACTCATTTCTGACAATGTCATCATTGGGTTTGAGTGCCTTCATGCGCTAAACAACAAGTGGTCAGGTAAGAAAGAGGTAGTTGCGATGAAAACTGACATGAGCAAAGCTTACAAAAGGGTGGAATTGGTGTATCTGAAGAAAGTTATGGAAAGAATGGGCTTTGGTAGCATATGGATTCATTTAATTATGGGTTCTGTGGAGTCGGTCAACTTTTATGTTCTCCTCAATGGGTTTCCAAGACAATATTTCAGACCTAAGCGAGGTCTTAGACAGGGAGATCCTCTATCCCCTTACCATTTTTTGTTGTGTGCAGAGGGGTCGTGTACGTTTCTCAATAGATAATAGCAATAACGCCATTTTATTGGATTACGTATTAATTATCACTGTCATATGATAACATATTTGTTTTATGCAGATGACCCTCATAATTTTTTCAAGGCCACTCGGAAGGACTACCAAACAATGATGAGTTTCAGACTTGTGAAAAAGCATCAGGCCATATTATAAATTTTGAAAAATCAATGTTCTTGGCCAGTAAGAATAGGAAAAAGGAAATGAAGTCTTACATAAAACAAGAACTCAAAGTTCCACTCACTAATTCATTGGCCCTTTACCTGGGGCTTCCTTCTCAAGTTTCAAGAGATAAATGTCGTATTTTTAGCTCTATCAAGGATAGGGTGTGGAAAGTCCTCTAGGGTTGGAAGGAAAAACTTTTTTCGATGGGAGAAATGAGGTACTTATCAAAGTAGTAGCATAGGTTATCTCAAATTACACCAGGAGTTGTTTCAGGCTGTCTGTTAGTCTATGTAATGAGATTAACTCCCTTTATGCAAAATTTTGGTGCGGTTCAAATCAAGGCGGAAGGAGAATTCGTTGGAGAAGCTGGAAGAAACTTTGTATTAGTAAGGAGCAAGTAGGGATGGGTTTTAAAGAGTTAAGTATCTTCAACCAGATGATGCTTGTAAAACAAAGTTGGAGGATCCTTCGAAATCCTAATAGCATTTTAGCAAAAATCCATAGGGGAAGATACTTCCACTCTGGGAATTTTATGAAAGCCAAGCTAGGGTCAAATCCTTCTTTTGCATGAAGAAGTATCATGTGGGAGAAACAATTATTTGATAAAGGGTGTAGATGGCGGATTGGCCCAGGTCATAATGTTACAATTGGTGTAGATCCATGACTCCCAAGAGAAGGAAACTACATTCTGTACCCCTCTGATGATTCTCTTCGTGATCTTCATGTAGCTTCGCTTTTAAGAGGCCGAATACGAGTAACCTCTCCTACTTTTTCATTTCTTTGTCTTCTTTTTCCCCTTTTGTTTTCTTGACCTTTGTTCTTACCTTAACCTCCTTAGGGACTCCTGCAATAAAGTCTTAGTGCTAAAAAAAAATTGCCCTTTAAAGTTAGATATACAAGTGATCACAAATAACAAAGGTTTGCACAATCACAATACGAAACACTTCACTAAAAAAGAAAATAATTTTGAAAATAAGTCTTCAGCAACAGCGCCAAAAACTTGTTGGGACTTTCTCTACCTTTAAATAATAAGAGGTACGTGCAAGCGTACACGGTCACAAGTAATACACGAAAGTAATCCAAGGTCGAATCCTCAAGGACTTGTTTTTTCAAAATCAAGTAATGAAGTGAAATGGTTCAAGAATGCAATTGTGATTTATGAAAAAAGAATTGTGACAAATGTTGTTGTTTGGGGTTGTAAATGTCAAGCAATTTTATAAAATACAACCTCTCTACTTCCTATCTTAGTTTTGAAGGAAAACATAGAAGACACATACTTTAGGAAAATTGCGCCAACCACAATCTGGCTCTACTTGGGAATATGAGTTCTACTCATTCACGAACCATTTTTGGTTGCTGCAGAGCCTAGGGTAACCTACAATCATATTTCTATGTGTGATTACAATCTTAGAAAATATTTATCAACTCATTTTCATTTATGTGTCAGGGGATCTATTTCTAGGACCATATTTTATGCCCTTATGTCTAAGTCACATCTCATATTGGTTTACTATTATTTTACCTAACCTAATCTTTTCAAAGTTGGGCTTTGGTGCATAAATCAATTCCCAGTTGCCACATGGAAAAAAGAGGTCAAAAGAATTTTTTAGAAACCAGCTCAAGATTACGCTCGGCAAATCCCGAGCATGTTTGAAACCAGCTAAAGCAAACCCCGAGCATGTTTGAAATCAAATCATTTTGGCTAAGGCATTCCACAAAGAGGTTGATAATTAAATTAGTGCATAATTAAAGGAAAGTAAATGCACTAAAACATAAAAAAAATCATTTCCATTGAATTTAAATGAATAATAACGGCGTACACGAGGTTCTAGCTTAACCCTCTTCTCTTTCGAGCGTGAGGAGAGTGTAAACTCGCTTAAGAACTTTAAAATAATGGAATAGATGAAGAACGAAAGAAAGAACTTTAATTAAAATTGAAACGACAAGTAGAAGTTGGAAATACAAAGAAATAACAACTAGAGAATAAATCCAACGAACTCTAAAGCTAATGAACAAAAACTAAAGCTACAAATGCTGAAGAAAACGGGATGGAAAGGGATGATGAAGTGCTGAGGGAGAGGCTTTCTTTATAGGCCTTCAAAAAGGTTGAACTTCCCACCAATTTAGGAGGAAATGTGTTAAGATTCTTCAAACAAGCTCTCCGACTTGGACTCATGATTTTGCTTCATTTAAACATATATGAAATGACTCACTTGCCCTTCATTAAGTGAAACTCACGTTTTGGGAAGGTTGACCACCAAAATTGCACCAGGCATAATTCCTGCAAAACAGAAAACTATAATTTTCTTCCAACTTTGACTATGTTTTTCTCATATTTTTCTCAAARTACCATATATTGCAAATTATCCAGAAATGTTCTATGCATGTTTTACTTTAAGAACATGTAAGCCTGCTTAGCTAATATTGATAGGAAAGTATTCATGTTTATGGTCAAACAGGCCTACCGAGTCATATTTTTGCAGTAAAAAGTCAACCCTAACACATCCCCAAACCTAGCCATTTGCTTGTCCTCAAGCAAACATAACAACAATAAACCCAAAACAGCCAACATGCTAAAAAGATTAATGAGCAGCAATCCAAAGATTCTAAGTAAATGAATCATATTCGTCTCAGGAAGGACTCCACAAGCTAAACTTCTTAACTTTAATCTCAAGCTAACATTCCATAGACCATTCTTGTTTTGAAAATAAAAAATGATTCTAATCTCCTTCTTTTCTAAAACACAAAACATTTTACAAAACTAAGGAATATGCACACTTTTGTTTTGATTGAAAAGTTTTACATCAAGAAGACACATGGACCGGCTTCTAGCCCCTAAGATTTTCCACTCACTAACATCGATTTCCAACTAAGCCACTCATAGAAACTCTTTAGGTAGCAACTCAACATAAAATGATGTCGACAATGGATTTCACGAAGTCACCTTAATTTTGTAGGCTGCTACCCTCCAAGATTCAAACGCCACCCATTTAAAGATAAATGAGCGTCTATAGTGGGACTCGAGAAAAAATGAGTGCATTTTCTTGTCGTTCATGTTATTTTACCACTCTTGTGTTTCTCACACTTTTATTTTTCTTTTCTTTCCTCCACTCTTATTTTCTCTCAAGACTCTTTTTTTACTTGATTTTCTTCTTTTGGAATTTTTTTTTGTGCATATGACTCTTTTTTATTCCTTGCATTTTCTTTATGACTCTTTTTTTCGAAACGTAAAAAGCATGTTCTTTCTCAAACAAAAAGACACAAACTGTAAAGTACAAAGGAAATCTTTTCCTTAAAAAGATGAGCATGTTAGAAGTTTAGAAAAGATGTCGTTGAAGAAGCTAAGCACAAACTTGTAGCTAGAACAAAGAAGCATGCAAAGTTTGAACTTAAAGCGATATGCAGAAACACAACCGATATTTCTTACTAACAACACAACATCCTAAAAAAACTATCCTAAGACTAAAACTAACCTAAACAACCTAACAAGCAAACTAGAAGCACAAAAACAACCTAAATAAACTAACATATAAGATCAAGATCCAAAACATCTAGTATCAAAGAAAAGAGAGAGAGATACTCCCCTAATCATCATTTGAAGAATCATCAACGGTGGAAGCAATGATAGGTCGTGAAGAAGAAGGCAAATCGGCCTTTAGCTCATCGGGGAGAGTGCACCATCTCCATAAAGCTCCTTGAGAAACTTACATGTGCCATGTTGAATAGCCAAGAGAAGATCATATTTGTGCCTTAACTCGTTGTATTGTTCTCTAGTAACCACACCTCGAGTCACGGGATCCACGACAGTAGTGGGAGAATCTTCCTCACAAACGATCGAGTATCCCCGAACTCTCCTTATAGACGTGGCCGGCTTCTTAGGCGTCACTACATCCTCATCATCGACCTCTACATCTGCTTTCAAATATAACTTTGTTATAAGGCAGAAAAAACAAGTGGACCTACCATTTTCTCAGCACAAACCCAAATCTCATTCTTTATGAGTTCACCAAAGTTGAACTCAATGACCTTCATTAGAATAAACACCATCATCAACCTACTACACTTGATGGAGGAATCATGTGAAGTAGGGATCAATCGGTTCTTCACCACATAACTCAACACGGTGCCTTGTTCATTGATATCAAGCGGTATTAATTAAAGCTTCCCTTTGGATGAGACGGTTCATGTCTTGCGTGGTCTACATATGAGCTTACACGCCTCCTCCACTTGTTCGTCCATCGGATGCACCACAATCTCATTACCTACTGCATTAAACGCATCCAACAATCCATAGTGAGTGTTAATAATCAAAGGAGAAATCTTACCACTTTACCCCTTACCTCACAGCACCTCCTCGGTTTGGGTGGATGGCATCATAGAATTCTCTTACCAAGGCCTCCGACACATGCATAGGTGGGGCAAACACCGTCTCCCAACCATGCTCCACAAGCTGTCATTTGACATTATCTATCACGAACTCCTGCTCCTCATCAAATCTTTTTTCAACCAAGAGTCCTCGGGCTGTAAAGTCAGGTTTCTTTACTTCTATCCTTACTCTTTTGGCCCTCGTTGGTTGTTGTTTGGTAGTAGCGGGTTCCTCTTCATTAGCCTTTTCAAGTTGCTCTTTTGCCTCTCCAAATGGTCTAGGCCTCATGGCTTTTTTAGATGGACTAGCCTCAGCTGCTTTTTGGGTGGCCAATCGTGCTACAGCGACCAAGGTGCGTGGTCTTGAAATTGCRCCGGCACAATTTAGGCTGAATTTTTTGTTTTATTTTCTTTCTTCACCATTTTGGTCAAATATACCTCTTCGTCTAAGTTATCTGCAGCAGCAATGAAATTTGGTCTGAAACATTCATGCTTGAAAAAGAAGGGGTCATACCTTTTGAAGAAGAGGAAGATGATTCCTCTATGGCTTCATTTGGGACATCCTCAGGGCCAGATGCTCCTTCTTCCATTTGAACAGGGGCTTCCTCCTCATCTTGCTGCGACTCATGCACCAGAGTGCACATACGCACTTCAAACTGGGAGATATCGTCGTTTCCCTCTTCTTCCTCACACTCTTCTCTATAGACTTCTTGGGGTAAATCTCCAATATCCTTATCATCTCTACTAGCATCCAACCAACCCTGAGCTTCCATCATCCTACAACGGATTTTCTCCCGTTGCTTCATTCAAGGCCACCAAAATTTCGGCGATTTATGACTTTGTCTTTTCCTGTAAATCATAAAAAACTAAAGGCTTTTTAGTCAAAATAAAATCTAGAAAATTGAGAGACGAAATACCTGGTAGAGTGGCTGATGGAGTGCTCTCCAAAATTACGCCAAGTGAAATTTTGTTATGAATTTTGACCGTGGCCGGATCCAAATGCTCCAATGGCTCTATGTCGTGCTCAGAATCACCAATAACCTATTTTTAGCCTTCTACATCCATAGCAACATGGATTCGGACACGGTGTTGTTTTGAGGAAAATCCAACCTATGACGATTATTCATACCATCTAATTCAATTTGTATTTCTTCACTCAACTTCCTCGAATTTTCCATAAATATTTTCCATTTGTCATTTAATTCTACTATCTTGGCATAAATACACTCATGCTCCTTATCCCTAATCTCTCTTTTCTTATTTTCAATATTAATTCTCTCATTAATCCTAGCAATTTTAGCTTCTAAATAGAACCTTTATCACCCACAGATTGATTTTTTTTAGGTAGACCTTGCTAAACTCTTCCAATTTCTTTTCATTACGGCCTCCTTCATTAACCCTAGCAACTTGAGGTTTTAAAGTAAATTTTTTCAGAACTTTCACTGCTTATTAATAGGTTCTTTCTAGATTTCATTCTCAAAGCTTCCTCTAGTTTCTTTCTTTGTGTTCTAGGATAAAAAATTAACCTTTCATTAGAGATATGAGGGGGTTTAAGAGGGATCATACCTGGAGGAGTAGGTGGTGGAAGCATCACCTTCTTCTTTCCTTTCTCTTTGTCGCATGACTTGGAGGAGGAGGAGCCTTCTATGGAATCTTGGCACTTTGCTTGAAAAAGAACGAAAAACTTCCTCAACCCTAACCTAACTTAGCCGAAAATGAGAGGAGTGTGAGAGATTTTTGGTATTCTTGAAGATTTTATGAGAGAAACTTGAAAACAAGTTAGGGACTTTTTGGGATGAAAATCGCAAATGAGGGGAGAGGATTAGGGCTTCCTTTTTGTTTTTCATTTAAAATACCTTAGGGTTTTAACAATAGGGTCTTTATGTTTTCAAATAGCCCAAAGCCCATTTAAAACAAACCTAAAATAAGCCCACGAACATTCTTAATTGAAATTTTCAGAAATCTCTAAAAAAAATTTCTTAAATTGCACCTGGTGTAATTTTGAAGTGGCCAAAATCTTAATCCTGCAAAATTCAAATGCAAAAACAAAAATTAGATTTGAACTATACACAAAAAAGCATAACAAAAGGTATAAAAATTTCACAAAAATAAGATAAAAATTATTTTACATAAAAACGTCCTTAACACCGATAGATGGACTATTCTCACTGTTTTCTCATGGATATTTCAGTAGTACAGAGGTTTTATCTCTGCCAATATGCTCACCAAAGTATTTCTTTACTCGATTCTCATTTACTTTGAAAATATTACTTTTATAATCTCTTAAACCCACAGCTCCATGAAGATAAACATGTTCAACTAGAAACGGGCCCAACCATTTCGACTTTAGCTTACCTAGAAATAACCTTAACCGAGAATTGAATAACAATACTGAATCTCCAGGTTCCAAATTCCTATCCATTATTTTTCTTAAGCTGTCATCTTTTAGTTTGATCTTTATATATTTTAGCATTCTCATAAGAAAATTGACGAAACTCATCCAACTTATTTAATTGTAATAACCTCGTTTCACCTTGCTCATTTTATTGGGAACTTCAATCTTGTACTAAGAAAATAAAATTATTAAAATTTTCAGGATATAAAAAGGCTGAAAAGTAAAGAAGCATGATTGTAATGTACAAACTTCCCTCATACTGATTTTACTTTAAAGAACGTTGGAGGCTTTCAACTTTATTCTCCTCAAACTTATTCGACCTCTCTTCTGCTACTGCCATGTCGCAATTTTGCTTCTTTAAAGCACAACATACTTGAAGGTCCAACTCAAGGGGAGGTGACTTACTTGTATGAATTTGTTTTTGAAAAGTTGAATTGTGGTTTTCTCTTCTTTAAAATAGAATCCTTCATCTGAACCTACCTCATCTTCTCCAATTTCTCCCTTTATTTTATCATTGAAATGTTGGGTCAACTCTTCCTTCTTTATATCATTATTTATCTCCAAAGAACGTTGAGGGAAAGGAAAAAAGGGTCCAATTTTTAGAGGTGATGGGCTTAAATCTATTGCAACCTTATGCTCAATTACCTCTATCGGTTCCTCTTCTTCAACTTTCTTATTCTTCCATACCTCGTTCATCACTTCAGGGGTTGGTGGATCATCGTTGTCCACTAGGAGCTCAGGTTCGTCATATTCAAGTTCGCTCCTCATATAGAAATGAGTGATCACGGAGTGCACGGAAAAGCCTACAAGAGGAGCAAGCTCAACTTAGTTCAAATGAAGCTTATGCTCAAAGTCAACCCAATCATTAGCCAATCATTATGCTACAAGGTCCAATCGCAAGAGCTAGAGCTAAAAGACTACAAGAAGGATTGAATGGTCACTTTCAAGCTAAGATGTTCACACTTGGTGAAGAGTTGCATCCCTTCAAGCTTGAAAAGACATCTTGTCATCTAAGAAACTTCATGAATCTAAAAATCCAGATTCATCCACATGTTTAATTTATTATGTATTTTTCAAGGGTTGTGTCTTTTCATCCAAGGGTTGTGTCTTTTCATTGTGTTTTTTCAATTACTATAAATAGGGATGTACATTTGCTTTTCAAACTGATGGAACTCGTAGACATGCACAGTGGAAGCTAAGGATCATAATACACTTAATGAAGCAATTTAACTAAAATAAGCATGCTTGGAAAAATGATGAAAAAGGTAAAGAGAAAAAGATTAACTTTATACCTTTAAAGACCTCCATTATAACTTCTTCTCCTAACTCAATGGCATCACCAACGACAAATCCGTGCTATCCTCAGGTTGATGAACACGGTTGTGGGACCGAATTTTGAGTGAAAACAAAGGGAAAACACTAATGGCTAGGAGAAGACAATAGAAATTTGAGTGGAAAAATTCTGCACTTATGCAAGTAAGCTTTAGCCTTATCCAAATGATCTTCATCACCTATATAAAGACCAAATGCATGCAAAGACATGCCTTGCATGCCTTCCACTTCAAACTCCACTAGCATATAAAAGATAGGTGTCATTGCCTTGAAGAAACACTTCAAAAACCACTAGTTAGTGGGAAAATCCAACTTTGATAAAACTAATTTTTATAAAAAC
>NW_019104544.1:877633-893373 GCF_001995035.1 Momordica charantia
CTTCTTCCATTCCCTTTGGTTACTACTTTTGTTTTATTTTCTTCATTTTTTGTCTCCTTATTCATTTTCTTTCAAAGTTTGCTCTATCACTATTTTCACCACAACTTTCTTCTTCATCATTTGACTCGCGACACATTTGAATAAGAAGGCAAAAACAGGAGTTTTGTTCTCAAGACGGTAAGTTTTCCATATTGTTATCGAATAAAGTAGATTGATATACTTCCTAATATATTGTTTTGCCTACATATGTTCCAAGCGCAAATTTAATTCTTTCGACATTATTTTCGGGATATGTTTCTTCCTTTATTTTATTTTGTCTTGTTCTTCTTTTATCTCTATTGCTAATTTCATATCATGGTTGCGTGAACTATTTGTAACATGTGATTTTATTGATTATCTTTTTAACATGTTTATTTTGATTACATGTATAATATTTGGTAAATGTATATAAATTGTAAAATAAATGTTATTTTTCATAATTTTATTAAATATCTTCAACTAAAAGTTTGCAAAAGGGAACTTCCCAACGATGGAACCTTGAAATGTTCGAGAGGCCAATGTTCTTGGATTCTTAAGGGTAAAGACCAATATCTCGGGAGGCCAAGATTTGAGTTTTTAATATGTTTCCTAGAGAAAATGTTTAATTTTAATCAATATGGTTTATCCCCATGTTTTGCAAAGAAAAAATTGTTTTTCCACATTTTTTTAAAAAAGGTTTATCATTTTAAGCAAATAAATATTTTTTCTTTAAAAATAAAAAATATGTTTTTCGTTCTTGAAAATCTTCTTTTATAAGGATAATTTTGTTGTGCAAAAAAAAAATATTTAGTTGATAAAATATTTCTCACAAAGGCATTTCGTCCTAAAAATTTCAAACTTTTAAAAGCATTTACCATATTTGTAAAAAATAACAAATCAAATCTTTGTCATTAATATTTTTCTTAAAAAGTTTCCATGACTGAAATTGAGGAATTCGAAAGATCGATTCCCTAATACTCTCAAGGTAATGAATTTATTTTGGGAGGCCAAATTAAATTCAAATAAACAAAATTTTCTTAATGGCTTTAGGTCACTCATAATTATAGTTCATTATTTACCTTATGAATAATGATCAATAAAACATAGGACATTTAAAAATAAAAATAAAATTATTTTCTTTGAAGGTCATTTTCTTTAAAATAATATGAAAAATAAATGATCGTTCATCGAACGAGTGTTGTGGGGTCCTAATACCTTTCTCATACACAAAAGACCCCCGAACCTATATCTTTTTTTTACAGACCAACTTATCCATGTTTGGGTAGCCAGTCACACCCTATAAATAAAGAATGGTGGCGACTCCTCTTTTCACCTCTTGGGAAGAAAGTCGGCCGCTCCACGTTGCAAACCCATAGCGACACAATGTATATTTTGATATGCAGTGTATAATTCGATATAGAGTGTATATATATACAGTATACATTTGATATACAGTGTACATATATATATAGTATATATTCGATATACAGGTGGATAATATTCTAGTAGTAACCTAAAGTATCTATAATATATGGATTGGTAAGGGTAGTCGAGGCCCTCCAAAATAATTACTGATTTTTTTAAATCTAACTTGTAGAAATATAGTGAGACCAAGTCGAATCCCCAAGGGAACCCATGAAATTAATTTCTCAAAGTTAAAAAAAGGGGTGGTTTTGAATTTAAATTTTGAAATTTAAATAGATAAAATAAAAGTAAAACGAAAGTCAATCTTACCAAACTTCCAATCCAAATGTATTATTTTCATTTAATTGTAATCTTGATCATAGGCTTTACACAAAATTGGTTTCTTGATTCAAAAACTTAGTCTACTTACTCGGAACAACTGTGGTAAGTTCTAATTCTTCTAATTTAATTAATTTAGACCAAGCATCAAAATTAAATCTTATTACTTAATCAACTGGGCATGATAGCGTTCCATATTAATCAAAGAATAACATTAATGATAATGAGAATGACTAAACTAAAATCAATTAATTTGATATAGCTGCAAGTTAATTAATGTTGTCCATTTGTTTCCCTTGATTCTATTATGTAAGATATGTAAACATGGAAAAGCCTTAAATACACACACATAAGTTAACTCCTTGCTACTTATTTAAATTATTCATAACAATTACGGATCACAAACTCATGGGTAGCAGTAGAACAATAATATGAATTAAGGTTGGGTACCTTATTCTGGTAACACTATAGGATACGAACCACTTTGTAATATTTACAAATGACTTGATCCAGGTCATCCGTGTGGAGACATGCAAGTGGGAGTATCTTATACAATGAGTTTGTATAAGACCAGACCTTGCAATAATTAATCTTTAGCTATAACATCGTTAGCTAATAGATTAATATTTCAATAGAATGACCAGGTAACTCGATCTCACTCCTGAGTGAGTTACGGACTCCTACCTGTTAGGACTCGTCCTTTGATTTGTATGAGTGAGAGTGGCCCGAGTCGTTGACTCAATATTCCTACCATTTTGGGGACGAGACCGAGCAAGGAACTGGGAACATAACCACATAAGATGGAATTCACTCCTTTCCGACTTTAGGGTAAGTAGATGAGTGCTCTCTTAAATGCTGACTCTGGGACTTGAACAAGGGGCCCCACCCTCTCACTAGTCCGAGAGGGACTTCCGGTTAATGGTCGAACCATAACCAGGTTGTTCATTAGAGGATCAATGGTACTTAGGGTCCAAGATGTAACACAGGGGTAAAATGGTAATTTGATCCAACTGTGGTTACAAACACTCGTAAAGGATTGACTTACTGTTAATTGTCAAAATTCATGGATGCAAAATTTCCTACAGTGAAAAGAGTGCAACTGTGGGTCTTTAGTGGAGTGACTGCCAGTTAACGAATGTTGAGTAATATGGCTAATGAGTATAATTAATTAATCTTATATTGTTTGAGCTTTCGATATACAGGTCCATTAGGTCTCTTTGCTAGCTCGTAAAGGATAGTTAAGAAGAATTAGTCTTGAAAAGAATTTTAACTGTTCAAAATTGTCAAAAGGGAATTATAGTTAATTGTATGAGATGCAATTAATATAATGTATGTTGATACATTATGATATAAAGTTAATTTTGTATTAGATTCAAAATTATAAAAGAGATAGATATTAGAATTTGATTTTAATATGGTTGATTAATTTAAGTTCAATTTAATTAAATATGATTAAATTAAATAAATGGGATATGTTAATTTGGTAAAACTAAATTAATATTTTTTTGTAATTAATTAATTTGGATTTAATTAATTATTAATTTAATTAAAATTGTAATTAAATTAAATAAAAGAAAAAAAAAGAGATAATTAACCTCCCAGTGGGAAGTGGGGAAGTGGTGAGTGAAGAAGTGATGACTTCCCCCTCACCCCTCCTTCCTAAGGGAGGTTCTCCCATTCCTCGATAGATGTTGATTGAGTTTCCAAAACTCAACGAGAAAACCTCTTTCTCAATCTCTCAATTTCCCTCTCAATTTTAAGACGATTCCTACAAACTGAGTTCTTAATATCGAAAAGATAGCGAGGAAGGCTTTTTGGTGGCATTGGTGTCTACATTGAAGAAATGTCTTCAAATGTATGTTGCATTGCTTCCTTTTAATCGTGCTTGTGTCTTTTCTTTGTTGTATTTCCAAAACAATATCAAAGCACACATGTTCACATAGTTCTGCTGCGGGATTCAATCCCTTCAGAATCGACCTTAGCACAACACTGGCCCTCCCTCCTCGGCTCGGTGGACTCAAGTTTCAAGCAAAGCTCACGTATCCTCCAGGGGTGGTCCGTATGTCACTATTGACTTTATTCCATAACATTTGCCCACTTAGTGGATCTGAGTTCCTTGTGTGCTCGAGTCTGCTCAAAAGTTTATGACAAGGTTGGTTACATTGCACGGACATTGACGTCACCGAAACTTAGTTTTGCTTGCATGTCTATTATGTGTTGCTCGTTGGATGCAATGATTTCACATCGTCTGGTACAACGACATTAATGCATGCGCCACATGTCATTCGAACAATGGTGACCTACTTGCATGTCTTTTCAATCGTTTGGACTGAGCTCGAGACGTGCCCTTTCAACTTCTTTGGATTCGAACCACTCTTATGTGCGTGGATCCAATGGCATGGTGTGCTGATAACTCTTGATTTCAAGGGTAAAAATGAGTCTAATTGATGTTATTTTAAGTATAAGTTATGCAAATAGTGTCTATATTGTGCATATATGTGAGTAAAGTTTTGAATATACTTTGTCCATTCTTTACTCTTGAATAACTGAGTAAAACAGTGGCCTTTGTTGCAAATTCTAAGCTAAAACTTTGGTTTTTAGCAAAAACAGAGTGTTATTGATTTAGTATCATCAAGTGCACCAATTTTTCCAAAAGTTATGCAAACGAGGAAGACTTTTGACTGAGTTTCTGCATATTCTTCTGACTGAACTAGTCAAGGTAGTTGGGCGAGCTCTTAAGTCGAGTCAAACCCCTTAAGATCCAAATACCTCGAGACTTTCCAACCATCTTACCACCAATGGCGGAAGCTGTATAAATATCACAAAGATGGAGGCTTGAACCAACATTTATTTTCCTTAGTTTTATTCCGTAAAGAATCATTCATTCATAATATTATCTTTCGTTTCCAAATTGCCTTTGCTAGAGTTAGTTCCATAGTTTTATCTATCATAGTTGATCCAAAAAGGAGGAAATGAGAGAAACTATTGTAAGCTTATTCGAAAGAAACTTTCTCACTCGAAGTACAATCTAACTTCGAACCCTTATGTGATACTGATGAGGGTGTTCCTTGTGATAATCAGGCTCAAGTACCCACTGAATCATCTAGCTTGATGATAACCACCTCATCCATTCGAGCTACATTTGAGATGGCCGACATATTTGATCATGGTGAGCACACTCTACCAGGGGACTGTGAGGAGTCACAAATGAAGGCATAAAGAATGTAAGAGTTCCAATTGAGGAGTCTGTCGAATATGAGCTAAGGGGTAGAACACCTTAACAACAATCCCCTTCACCACCTCAATATCAGCATAATATACCGATGATGGTTGGAGAAAAGTGGACTACATTTAGAGATAGGGCTAATAGCCCTATTTCAAATGGAGGATTGTTTGTCTTCTTGTGATCTTCGTTCTCCTTTGATCCTCATTACGTGTCACTTCCATTAGAGGATTTTGCATACCACCTTCTCCAAGTCAGTTGGTTAAAGATAAAGGTAAGAGGCCTGCTAAAAATAAAATTTTGATCCCAAATATAAGAAGGGAATCAAAAAAGCACAAGCATCAAGCTCCAACCTGTGCAACATTGGCTCATGCTGCTTCTACAAAATCCTCCCCGATGAATTTGAGGGGTCTTCTATATCTCCTAATTCCAGTGCTAGGGCACAAATAATGATGAGACGAGAAGCAAATCAAGAAAAGGAAATTCAAGAAGTAAATAGTTTGGACACTGTTATGGTTCCCCCAACTCTTGTAAAAATGAGGTACGAGTATACACGACAAATCTGTTGTAGTAATAAAGAAGCTTAAAAGTATTAAGAACTAAAACAATAGAATTATGCAATGGGTAACCAAACACGATTAAAATAAAATAGAGCAAAGATAAAGAAATAGAGGAAAACAACAACGAGAACAGAAAAACCAAAAGCAACCGAAGCAACGAAACAACAAATAGAAATGCTAGAACAAGAGATGCGACTACAAAATAATACTTCAGACAATGGGAAAACACAAGGGAGGCTGATTGCATTTTAGAATACCGAAACCAGCTTTTGCTTCAGCATCGACAAGCTTGCTACTGCTCAAACACACTTGATTTCCTTCCGAAATACCAAAATAACGATATCTCGCAACTTCCATTACTAATAATCGAGCATACAAAACAGTTTAAGAGAAATGTTAGGTGAACTCTATTCTTGGATATTCACAATATAATTAAAAATGTAGACAAACATTAAGCAAAGCCAACCACGTTTTCATACATTATTTCAAATCATACGAATCATACAAAAACTATTAGTTCTAAAGAGTGGCCAATCGTTCATAACCATATACAATAAAAACAACTTTACTTGCAGCAAAAATGTGTCTAGCTACAATAACAAGTTGTCCGTTCTAATACATACAATCTCCCTCACGCATGAGTTTAGTTAATAATCGGAAAAAGAAGAAAATGAGAAGAATAGAGTTACAACTCATTCTGAGTAGTAAGAACAACAGCCTAGAATTCACGAAGTCAGTCCTAAACCCACCGAAAAAGTCACGAATAGTTGCTAGCTCCACCACCAAAAAATGATTATTTTCTCTCTATCTTTTTGGGTCCTTGTCTAAACATTCCCCTTGGTATTGGGGTTGATGGCTGTGGGAGAGAATAGGTCTTTTAAAGTGTCCCTCGATTTTAGGGCAACGAAGATTAGGTGTATGGACGCGGGGTAAAATTTTCGTAAAAATAGATTTACTGTACTACCCATATATGTTTGCCGCAAGCAATGATCCAGCATTTGGCACTCTAGCATTTGAAAGCACTAGCAATTCCTTCTACTTCTATAGTTTTGCTTCCAATACTTCCATATTCTGCAAAATAAATCCAAAAACAGTAGAGATAAACTAGATTTTTTCCACAATTAATAAAGTAAAAAATTCATACATGACTTTTCTATTTCTCACTTAATTTTTCATTTTGGTAAGCTTTTATAGCTTGGACTCTCTCATTTGCACTCAATTTAGCCCAATATAATACCACGATAGTTCTCTTTTATAGAGTTATCACATCCCTAAATTTAAGATATTGCTTGTCCTGAAGCAAGACTACACCTAAAACCATAAAAATGAACATTTTGCCCTATTGAGAAGCACATCATGCATCAAGCTTCACTTTTTGTACTCACCTGCATTGTAAGCACACCATACAATTCATTCTATCTGGCTCTGCCTTGCCAACAAAAGAGAGTAACTTGGGTCTTGCTCTAACTATAGCAAAGGCTTTTTTCCTACACTCTAAAATCCTTCTACTTTCACTTTCAAAAACCCCGACTCACTTAGAGACTCATTTCTCAAACTCCCTTTCGCTTGCCTAAGACCATTAGCTCTTTTATTATATGATTGGCTTCTCAACTATGGGCTACTAGCCATTTCTAATCCTGCAACCTCTTTAATATTGTTTTACTTCTTCTTTTTTTTAGGGTTGGATTACAAGATTAAAAACATTCATAGTTGTACAATAATAAGCTCAAAAGGGTTAAAACCAAAGCGAATATGCACACCCCCAAACTTAAAAGTTTGCATTGTCCTCAACGCAACTAAGGACAAAATATGTAATACACCAGCACACCCCCAAACTTACAACGAAGAAAATATGATAAAAGATAGTATTTTCACTAAGCTAGAACGTAAATGTATGGATGAGGAAAAAAATATTGGAATCTAAAATAGTAGAAGGTCCAATAAAGTAAGACTAAAGTAGAGTCTAGATCTGGATAGGTGACCTATTGAAAATTATCAACTAAGTGTTCGTGGTTTATGACGAGTACTAACAGGGTAATGTTGGGGATTCAATACTAAAACCTAAACTAGGAAGCATGTGAATGAGGACAAAACATGCTAAAAGGACTCGTGTTGGTATGTAGGGACAATCTTTACTCTTCTAAGTAGCTCAGATAAAGAGGTGGCACAACGAGGTCGAGGAGAATGTAAGGGAATGTTGGAGCAATTCAGTGTCGAATCTAGATTCCAAATCCTAATCTGAATCTTAGGCCTGCGGCATCACAGAAATTGTATAGACATCTGCAATACTACTACTAAATAAAGTAAATACAAGCACAAGATGCACGATACACATGTGAAGCAGAATTATGCATTTTCAACCTAACAGAAAGACTAACTAAAACAAGAATTTAAGATACAAAATTTAGGGAATTAAAATGGGGAGGGGGAGGGTTTGGATTTTCACAATGGGCAAAAGGAAGGGTACTTTCTTTCATAGTCATGCAGAATTTCAATCTTTTTCTTTTTATTATAAAGAGTTCTCATTGTCTAGCTGATTACTCTTTGATGCGTCCTTAGCATTTTCAACAATTTCTGCACTTCATCTTTTGACAAATCAGCAGGATTTCATAGTTACCCAAGTAAGCATACTTAAGATGTTGCGGTTGTGTCTTCAACTCCAGTTTCAGTGGCTCTTCAATGGATTGCTTCAGATGCTTTATAAATGTGGGTCTCCAAGTCTAAGGACTCATAAGCCCTCTTTAGTGATTGCTTCTTACTGATGTCACTGCCCAGATATATACTATTCATTCGTTTCTCTTGCAGATATTTCATGCTCCAGCCGTTGGAATGTATGCCCTAAGCCATGAAATAAAATAAACTGAATGTGCATCTTGTCATTTATATCTAACATTCATTATTTAATTGCTCATAAGTCATTGGATGTATTCTTGAACTACGTATGTACTGGACATATGAGGGGATTTAGTTTAATATTAGTGGCTTAAATAGTCTACAGTATATGGATAGGGTTGACGACCTTATCTTAGAGACACTATTGATATGACCTCTTTGAAACTGTTACAAATGGTCTTCTCCAGATCAATCATGTGAGTAGAGATATCATATGTAATGGGAATGCATAAGACTGGACCGCAGTGTGTCTTACAATTTCTAATAAGATTGTTGGAGAAGATGCAAACACATCGCTGGGATGATCATAAACTTATTCGATCTTAATTTTGAGTGTGTTATGAACTCCTACCTATGAGGGTATGTTCTTTGATTCATATGGGTGAGGGTGATGTGAATGTTTGTGCAACATGCCTTTTGTTTTAGGAACACATTCAAGTGAGGAGCTGGGGACATTCCTACACAAGATGGAATTCACAGCCCATCAATGGTAGAAAGTGCAAAGTGTACATTTCTCTTTATTCATAGTGTATATAAGTGATTACCTTAAAGTGTTGGTTCGGGACTTGGATAACAGGGTACCCACCTTCTAAATACTCGGGGAAGAATTAACCCATGATGAGATCATGAAAGTCTATCCATTAGAGAACCAGTTAAACTTAAGGAGCAAGAGATAACACTAGGGAATATATTGTCTAAAATGGAACTAAACCGAAATATATTGTCTTTTTGTTTATGTATTTTTTAAACCTACTTCTTCCTCTTATTTCAAGCCCGTTACACTTTCCCATGAAAGCAAGTACCTGCATAAAGGACATTTGTCATTTCCTTTCTTTTAAAATCATGCATCGTTGTGACTCACATTTCACCCTCGTTTTTTTCTTTTTTTCTTTCTTTCTTTCTTATTCGCTTAGGGTTTCATCTCTTTCATTCTTTGTTCTCCACTCACACACCCACAGCCTCAGGCGACCTTTCAACTCTTTTGTCATCATTTTCTGCTGCCGATAAGACTCCAGATTTTACTGTCATATTTTGTTGCTGCCGAGACTATAAGTCTTCTTCTAATTCATCTTTTCCATTTTCTTCCAACATCTTCATCTTTTTCTTTTTTTGTTCCCTACTCTTCTTTTTTTTTTTCTAGTCATTTTCTTCTAAGCTTCTTCATTATTTTTCATCTCTTGTCATCTCCCAACTAATAGTCGAAAATCGACCGAATAGTGTACACTACTTGAGTTATCCATGGAAATCGAATGAGCTGACGCAAAACTGGATAAAGAGTTAAACCGCCAACCGTCCGTTTATCTGTTCGGCGCGGTTCAGGTTTGAACGACTTAGCAGTTTGATTTGGTTTTTTATATTTCATTTTTCTGATGTCGGTTCTATTAAGTTTGTTGCCCTAAACTCGTAGTTTGTACTTATGTAAAAAAAAATTATATTCAACAAAGTTATGGTTTCATATTCAATCAATTTGTTAATGAATTTATAGCATTGCATTATCCAAATCCAATAAACTAAACATCCAAGGTTATTACCATGTAACCGGGACGGTATATATACTGGGTATATATTTGATATACCATCGATATACATGTGGATAATGTCTCGGAAATAATCTAAAGGGTCTATAGTATATGGATAAGGTTGGGTACCTTATCCTGGCAACACTATGGATACGGCCCGCTTTGTAAATGTTACAGATGACCCGATCCAAGTCGCTCATGTGGAGACATGCGAGTGGGAGTATCTTATATAATGAGTTTGTATAAGACCGGACCGAGAAATAGCCAATCTTTAGATGTAATGTCGTTGACTGATAGATTGCTATTTCATAGGATGGCCTGGCAACTCATTCTCAATCCTGGGTAAGTTATGGACTCCTGCCCAGGTGAGAGTGGCCCGAGTCGCCGACTCAGAATTCCTATCATATTTGGGACGAGACCAAGTGGGGAGTTGAGAACATAACTTCACAAGATGGAATTCACTTCTCCTGGACTTTTTGGGAGTAAATGAGTGTTCTCTTAAATGCTGACTCCGGGACTTAAACAAGGGGCATCACCCTTTCACTGGCCCGGGAGGGACTTCTGGTTATTAGCGGACTATAAACAGATTGTTCATTAGAGGAGCAGTGGTATTTAAGGAGCAAGATGTAACTCAAGGGTAAAACGATAATTTGACCCAGCTTGAGTTACGACCACTCATGAATGATTGACTTGTCGTTAATGGTCGATATCTGTGGACAAAAATATTATATAGTAAGAAGAGTGCAGCTGCGAGTTTTTAGTGGAGTAGCTCGTAGTTAACGTATGTTGATTAAGGTGGTTAATGAGTTTAACCAATTAATCTCACAGCGTTGAAGCTTCTGATATATAGGTCCATTAAGTCCTCTTGCTAGCTCTAATTAAGAACATTAAATCTTGAAAGGAATTTGAATTTTTCAAATTTAATTAAAGGGAATTTAAGTTAATTGTGTATGACACAATTTAATATAATGTATGATGATACATTATTAAAACTGTATAATATGAGAGAATAATGTGAATTAGATTCATATTAAATACTATAGGTTACGAGGAAGTGTATATTTGAATATGATTCAAATATTAATTCATTTAATTAAATGTGATTTAATTAAATTATGTTTACTTAATTTTTTAATTAATTAAGATTTAATTTATTATTAATTAAATTAAAATAGTTTTTATTTATTTATTTATTAAATTAAATATATTTTTAATTTATTAATTAAATTAATTATTAAAATCACCGCATCCTAGCTATTTTGGTGGGAAGTGGTGAGGTGGAGAGTGGGAATGGACCTTTCACTCCCTTGTCTTCCCACACAATTTAAAATCATAGTGGTTTTCGCTGTGATTTGGTTGATGGTTTTGTTTTCCTGGCAAATAAGAACTCTCTCACGATCACTAATTTCGGTTTTTCCCTTCTCCAAGAATCAAAAGATCCTACAATCTGGATTCTTAATCCTAGAGGCATAGCAAGGTAACTTTGTGGTAATGTCTAAACTTTGGTTCGTGCATTCGTGTTCGTTTGTTTGTGTAGAATCAAAGTTTGTTCTCGAAGAAGAAGAGTTGCCAACGGTCTTCAAATGTAAGTCGTCTTCTTCCTGAAGAGGCTTAACCTCTATTTTAGAATAGAAACAGTTCTGTTTTAAAACAGTGTATTGTTTCTAACCAAGTCGAATCACAAGCGATCAACCGTTTCCGCTGGGGATTCGATCCCATCAGGTTTAGCGTTGGTTTGACTCCAAAATTGAGTTGAACCGAACCGATTATACCCCTAGCTGGGATCATGAATCATTTTGTGAAGCATCAAATGAGCAGTTATTATTATATCGGTGGACATAACTCAGCTACGGTGCATGAGAGTGCAACTTTTGGTCTTTAGTGGAATCACCTTGGGTTAATGGTAAAATTGGTAATTAATGAGTTTAATTAATTAATACTTGATCATTGGAGCTCAAAGTTGTAGGTCCATTAAGTCCACTTGCTAGTTAACCTGCCAACAATAATTTAGTTGGGAGAAAATTAAATAATGTTGATTATTTAATTTAATTTAAATTTCGCTTAACAAAAATAAATATGATTTATTATTGGAAAATGTGGCCAATATGACATTGGAATTCAATTAGAAAATTGGGTCATCTTAAGGTCGAATTTGTCAGGAAAGGTCCATTAGATTTTAGAAACCCAATTGGACACTTTTTGGTTCGCCTCATGTAACAGTCCCTAGACGTAATCCGTATAATGGAAGCCAAAATTAATTAAAAACATTAATATTATTGTAATTTCAATAATTAATTGACTCATTAGGTTTTAGCCCAAAAGTCTTATACAAGAAGACTTATAGCGAAATATGGGCAACAAAGTAGAAAAGGTTCTGAGAAACCCCTTTCTTCCATATAGCCTTTCTCTCAAGAGTGTCCACACACACTGTTCCTACGGATAGTGGAGTTCGATCTAGCTCTTTCTCATTCGAAAAATGTAAAGAATTTTATTCGAATTTGTGTTTTTTCAAATTTTTTTTGTTTTAATTAAACAATGCCAGTGCATTTGCTAAAACCATTTTTTCTAGCACATGTTTTCGCTGTGTCGGGGAAGCGGATCTGTTCCAGTTTCCATCACCAGCATCATTTTTTTACTTAGCTCCTCTAGAAACGATTCAACCACAATCTACACAATTGAGCACTCTGGCTTCTGTTTCACGGATATGAGGTGTGTTTCCGTCTACCAGTTGACACACAAGTAGTGAAACTAGTCAACGAACTTCAGGGCAAGGTCCTGGTATGTCGCGTTGGAGTACTAAGGCAAGTTTTGGAACAATTGCCTGGTCCGGCCAATGACTGTTCGAGAAAAGTCCCTACACTACTCGGCATCGCTGTATCCCGCCTGCCTCATGGCGTCATGATAAGAGGTGATGTGATCTACAGGACCCATCGACCCATCATATTTGTCGATCTACGGCCCTTTGAAGCCTTTTGGGAGCTCCACCGCCAATACGTTGGCGTTGACGACTCCTGGGCTATTTTCGGAGCCTTGTAATGGACCGTGGATCCTCTGCTGCTCCTCTCAAGTTCGGTTCGCACCCGATTGAAAAATTTCTTCTTTGATGCGGTCCAACTTTTCTAAGTCGATCCCAACATGGGATCTACTCGAATGACTGGATGTTTCGGTACTGGTCTAGGATTCCACATTCGGTTGTCTGCGTTAGTTTCGCTAGGCGTTAATTTGGTCTCAGAGGTCCCTCGAGCCCTCGGGGTGTTAACCTTTGATGTACACCAGTCTTCACTGCAATTCGTTATCCGTTCTAGCCTAACCTATTTCTCAAAAGAAGAAAAAAGAAATAAAGAAGGGCAACCCGGTGACCCAAACCAACTTAACCATAAAATACAGTGGGTTGGCCATTAATTTCGGTTCCACCAGGTACATGAACTATCAACCCGAGTTTTCGGGTTGGTCCAAGATATTTCCTTAATCGACTTACGTCTAAGTGATCTCGAAGCACTAAGTTCTATCCTAATATGTCTATTAGTAGATACCTTAGTTTTATTTAAAAATCAATCACAACCTCAGGTCAAGATCTTATATCTAGGCTACTTGAATGGGTTAAATCCCTTAGATTGTAAGAAAAACATCAACCTTTTAAGTATTGAACTTGTTAAATCATCAATTGGCTTAATCAACTCTTTAACTTTATGAAAACAACTTAACCGTTGTAGGAATTCTCTTACCCTTGTTGTTACCTACTAAAAAAAGTTAGCTAATTATTATAACTGAGCTAGGAAAAGAGAATTTAGCTCATAATTATAAAGTAAAAATAGGATTGAATTTTCTTAAAAAAATAATAATTGAACAAGTTTGGAAATAAAAGACATGATTAAAGAAGAATGGAATAAGAAATAAACCGTAAAATAAAGAAGGTTGTAATCCAAATGAACTTTACTGGTCTCTTTCGAGTCTAGGGGAGTGAAAACTCCACAACTATATGTGATTACAAGATTTCCTTAAGTTGTAACAAGAAGAAAACGAGATGAAGATAATGAATTTTGCTGGAATTTTATAAGAAAGTTGCAAATTACAAGTAAAGAAATGTAAAGTTAGAAATTTGCCAAAAACTAAACAAAAGGTAAAGAAACCAACTTTTAAAGAAGAACAAGTTTAAAAATTAAATTAGAACTATGCTAGGATGAGAAAGAAACTTTAAAAAGCTCGGAAAAGTGATAAATGGATGATGAATTTGTTGTAAAAAAGGATTGGAATCGAATAGAGTAAGACGCAGCTAAAATGGATTGAGAAGAAGTAGAGAAGAAAGAAGAGAAAATGACACAGTGATTTTACGGGGAAAACCCCTAAACGAATTAGGGTAAAAACCACGAGCAAGGAAGAAGAATTCCACTAAATAAAGTAGGAGTCACAAACTTTATTTCTTATGGAGGACAAAATCTCTCAAAAAAGTACAACGTAACCTCTGTTTCTCTTTAGAGGAGATATAATGTCTTAGACTGTAAACACTTTTACAGGGTATTACTCTATATACAGGGTAGTGGCAAAAAAGAAATCTCATCTGATATATTCAGAAGTCGTTCTTCAGTTGTATGTTACTATGCGCGTAGCCTTGCCT
This sequence comes from Momordica charantia, assembly GCF_001995035.1. Next base: position 892,205 of record NW_019104544.1, read on the forward strand.
GTGACCGCTCGTAGTTGTTGGTGTTGTATATAGGGGGTCATACCTATAAGGTGATCCATCTAACTTCAAGGAAGGAGAACTATGCCCATTATTGGAAGGTTATACAGGTGATCCAGCTAAATTCAAGGAAGGGGAACTACGCCCATTACTGGAAGGTTATACTGGAAAACAGAAAGGATAAACTAACTATACCAAGGTCAGACAGCATCGAAAGTAGAAAAGATGAATATGATTATTCCTACCTTCAGGCTTCGATACCTCACTCTAGTTTAAAAGTTTAAAACTCCTGACACACTAAAAAAGTTGTACTAAACTCTCTCTATTTTATCTCACCAAGCCTCACACTCACACTCACACTTTAGCTCACCTCTCCCATCCATGCTTGCTCATCAAGCAAAATTCTATGGATAGATTCTAGTTCTTTTAACTCTCCAGGGAAAGCTTCTTGAGCAAGCTTTGAAAAATCTCTTAACCTAGTGACTTCTAGAGACTTCCATCTTCAAAGAGGGGTAAGCTTGGAAATTATTATTTAAAAGCATTGAGTGGAGAGGATGTTAGGCAGCTTGAAGTTGGTTGTGTAGTTGAGAAAAATGTGGCCTTCCATTGCTTTCTAACTCGTTTGGCTGACTAATTTTACCGAAAATCTATCCTCCATGCATGGTTGACATGTGGGGCAAAATAGAACTCTTCAAAATGCTTCAAATCTCACATTTCTTCCGACTCTAATTGTAACGCCCCAGAACATTTTACACTATTCTAGATAACGTTATTCATTTTCCCCTGTCAAATATTATTTTCTAAATTCGAAATAGACAACTCCCTGTGAACAAGTTATAGAAACATAGTTCCAACTCAATTCGATACATCAACTATAACAAAAAAAAATAAAACATCAATTCTATAAACTTTCATCCAAGCGTCCCCCCGGGACAACACCATCGGGCAACATCCATTATTTCAACTAAACGTTTTCAATTAATGGAGGAAAATAAAAGAAACACTTATTCCGAGTCAAGTTTAAACAATAGGTGGGGTCTCCCCTCAATTCACTTGAAACAAAAGTTTATTGCCAAACAATCATGCAAAAACCACCTAATCCTAAACTAAGCAAATATCACTACGCAGCCTATGGTCCTCTCCTGTCATGTCTCCTTTACGTCATCGCCATG
>NW_019104544.1:895798-942870 GCF_001995035.1 Momordica charantia
AAGAAGAAGAGAGTGGTGGGGGCGGCGGCTACAACGGGAAGAAGGAGAAGATGAAGAAATGAAAAGAAATGAAAAGAAAGGGTTTTGGTTTTGGTTTTATAAAAAAAAGACCAAACCAAACCAAACCCAAAAGAAAGGACCAACTAAAAAAATAAACCCATCCCAACCTGAGATAAAACCAATCGTGCGCGATTCGATATACATAAATTTAATTAAAATAAATTTAGAATTTAATGAAAACCTCATAGTTCGAGTTTTAAACTAACTTGAAAGATACGGGATGTTACACTAATTGCTACCAAAACTGAATATTTAAGTGTTTAGACCATGATAGAACAAGATGCATTCATTTTGACATAAAAGCAAGTAATAAAGAACTACTTTTAAGTAAAACAAAGCTAAAAAATATGAATTTAACCTCTTTTTACCCTTATAAACAAAGGTAATCACATCCCCAAACTTAACCTATTGCTCGCCTTCAAGTAAAACTTAGTCATTTAATATTCCTTAAACAAACAAAACTTAGCCATTTAATATTCCTTAAACGCATGCAAAATAATGAAGCACAATAAAGTCAAGATATTTAATCATACAGCATCTTAGGAAAAGATGTCATAATTCCATATTCCATCTTCTTTATAAGCCAGTTCACTCTAACCCAAGTTTAAAGCGATAAAAGCTTTCTTAAAAAATCCCCTTTTTATCTAACACGAAAAAAAAAATAAAAGAAAATAATAAAATTTGATATCCCTAAGGAATCTACACACATCCTTTTTACTAAATGGACTCTCCGAAGTTACATTAGACCAAGTTACTACCCTCAAGGTTGTAACTATAATAGAGAATCATCATTTTAATTCGCAATCCTACGTAGTGTTGTATTAAAAAATATAGAAAAAATCTTAGCTTTCGTATTAATTTTCCAAATAAGAATCAAATCAATCATTTTTCAAAAGTACAAGAGACAAATGAACAAAAGTTTAGTCACGTTCCATAACAAGGTTGCCTCCCGTACCTATTTGTAAAATTTAGGAGATAAAAAGACCAAATCTTGTCATCAACAGTATTGAAAATTGCGAGCTCATTATTAAAAAAAAAAAAAGTGTAGAGAACATTTTAAGGACGCAAGTATTAATTGTCAAACATTTAAGGAGGTGAGAAGAAGATTGCTGATTAATGTGAAGGAGAGGCAAGTACTTCCCTAAAATTATTTTTTATGTAAAAGTAAAAAATTAAATTTAGTTGAGAATATAAGCATGTTAGAAAAGTAGTCGACAAAAACCAAATTAAAATACAATATTAAGCTACTACACTCACTAGCCATCGTCTGTATTCCCAGAGTTGCTGAGTATCATCAACAAACTATTTTTCTAAAAGAAAGTTAATTACCTTCTTCTACTTCCCCAACAAAATAAATAAATAAATAAGCATACAGCACCAACGAGGAATTTTCTTTTCTTTCTTTTTAATGGTGTATAACTCGTGCTAATGCCAAATTCTGGCCAAAAAAAAAATAAAAAAAGTTTCTAAGCATAAATAGAGCCGAGAAGAATCTCCATTCTTTAAGCAACTGCATTGGCTACCACGATTTGATGAGGCTGTTCACACGAAAACACACAAGTTCCAAAGAAAAAAAATCATCATTTGATTGGAAAAGTAATCAAATTATTATCATTGAAAAAAAAAAGAAATTACAGCTTACCGCAGCTAATTCCTGCTCATGTTTAGGAATAAATGCAGTGTCTACCTTACCAGTCTTGAAATCCTGCAACACAAAGGTTCTTAATCTTTTAAAATTCTCAATTAATTCATTCCGTATAAAATATTATCAAAATTTGTTACTATAAAACTAATTGGTATGCCATTAATTCATGGTTCTATTAATATATTTGGACACATGGGCCTACCACTTAAACATCACATCAAGAAATTGACTTTCCTAATGGATGAGTAGAATCAAATTTTGTTGATACACGGTTTAGGTTTCATATGTCAATTACGGAGTCTATGTGATGAGCTGATATGTCCACGTGTCAAAATATGTTAATAAAACAATAATTTACCAAGTAGAATTGAAGTTTCTGTTTACCTCTACATCGAGAATCAGCTTGTGGTAGTCAATGGTTGTAGGAACCCCTAAACAAGAATGAAATCCAATAGATTCAGCAGAGCACCACCAATTAATGTCCATTTACAAAAATCAACTAATAATAATATACACCACAGAAAGGAAAACAAAAAAGGAAAGATTATTGATAAACCTGGTCGATTACCTGTAATAATAGTATCATCAAGAGCCCTTTTCATGCGCTCAATTGCCTTCTCTCTTGTTGGAGCCCAAACAATAAGCTATACATAATAACCACAAACACATTAATAAATCCCCTCTTCTTCTATGCATAAAATAAAAGCCAAGTTTAAGGCTAAGGTCAGGACAGAAAAATTAGAAATAAGAAGGCATAATTTAACAAACCTTTCCAAGAAGAGAATCATAGCTCGGAGGCACTACATAATCAGTATAAACATGGCTATCCATCCTAACAAATGGTCCTCCTGATGGCAAGTATGATGTAATTCTCCCTGTCAATCGAGGCCAAAATCACGCCTTTAATTTTCAAATTTAAAGTTTCGATAGATTTTCATTTTCAAAACTGAAATTACAAAGTTAGAATATTTGAAGTGCTTGCATTGCATAACTTGTTGGAGCATCGTACCTGGTCCAGGTCGGAACCCTTTAAAGGCATCTTCTGCGTTGATACGGCATTCAATTGAGTGTCCTCTAAGCACAATATCTTCCTGCAGAGTGTACAAAACCAAACATCAAATGTGTACACAGGACATTTCTCAAATTCAAACAAACTTTCACTTACAACATTCCTTTTTTCACTATACCTGTTTGTACCGAAGCTTTTCTCCCATAGCTACCCGAATTTGTTCCTCGATCAAGTCAACAGAGGAGATCATTTCCGTCACTGGATGCTCGACCTGTTGTGACCAATAACCCATAAAAATAAAACATGACATCTCATTCCAATGATTCCACTAACAGATACGTAGGTATGTTGAATAAGATCTCAAATTGACCTGGATCCGAGTATTCATTTCCATGAAGTAGAAGGAGCCTCTTTCATCCAATAGGAACTCAATCGTCCCAACTCCAATGTAACCGATAGAGGCTGCGGCAGCAACTGCTGCATCACCCATAGCTTTCCTTAACTCAGGGGTCAACGCAGGAGATGGTGCCTCCTCTAGCAGCTTCTGGTTCCGTCTCTGCATTAGTGAAATAATATATACATAAGCTTTATACAGAGATAGAAACAATGTATGATCAAGTGATTTGCTTTCAATTTCAATCTTGATCATATTTATAATCTCGAAGGATCTTCATCCAAGTCAGTTTTTTTTTTTTAAATGAAAAGCCAAGAATGAAAGAATGCAAAAAGATCGTACAAAAAGACAGGCAAACAAAAGGAGCCAAACTAAAACGAGGGGCTCCAATCTAACAAGATCAAACCTAAGAGGTAATTACAAAAAACTTTGGACACCGAAGCCCCAAAGAGAAACATAAAACCGAAACAAGAGCTCAAACCCCCCAAGATTTCTCGACCCCTCTAAAAATCTTGTTATTTCTCTCATTCCATAGCCGAACCCACATAATAGCACAAAAACCCGCACACCATAAAAATTGCCACTTATCCCGAAATGGAGAGTGAGGGAAAACCTCCTCCTACATCGAACTACACACTCTAGAGCAAATAGAGAAAACCCCAAAAGCCTGAAACAAACAATTCCAAACAGAGAATGCAAACCGGCAAGACCACAAGATGTGCAAGTCAGGTGTACATGCACACCTACACACATTCAACTAGGGATTTCCATTTTTATCTCTCTTTTTATTATTATTATTATTATTATTATTATTATTATTATTATAAGAAACAATTTCATTGATGGTATGAAATTACAAAATGAGGAGCGACCTCATCCAACGGAGTTACAAAATAAGTCTCCAATTGGATAAAAGATTCGAAAAACTATAATGATGGTGGATTAGAGAGAGCATTTACATCATGATATAACTAGCATGACTATATCATTAAAAAAAAAAGAAGGAAAAGTGCACCCCTTGTCTTTAAAGATTCTGTGATTCCTCTCAAGCCAAGTAGTCCAAAAGAAAGCTCTGACAAAATTCTTCCAAAGAAGCTCCTTTCCTTTGTGGAAGGGGTCCCTCGAGAGTGAAGTGCAGGAGAGCTTTGGGGTCAGTAGGTAAGACTGTAGACCAATTGAAGGTGACGCGGATGAGGTTCCAAAAAGAGGATGCAAGGCTACAAGTGCTAAAAAGGTGATGCTGTATGTCTGAGCTATTATTGCAAATGGGGCATTGATGGGGGGAGAGACACATGTAAGGCAACCGTCTTTGTAGTTTGTCCGAGGTGTTAATGGCTTTTTTGCTAACCTCCCATTAGGGTAGTGATCCTTCAAGATAGATGCGTAGTTGAAATCAAGTGGTGGTTCATGCGCCCCAGTGGATAATGTTGTTAAGAGTTAGGAGGTCGAGAAGGTACCCAAAGATTCAAGCTTCCAGATCGGAGTGTCTTGGGAGGGAGAAAGGCTGGCTGATGGTAGGCGAGTGTTGATATCGATCCAGTCAGCAATTTGTGTGTCTTTCAAATTCCTCCTCAGCCTTAGGTTCACATATTAGAGTCAACCATCCAAAGGTCCTTGACGGAAGCAAACTTTTTAACAGAGAGGTCATATAGGCTTGGATAAGTGGTGGCTAAGGTGTCCTAACAGCCACTTATCATGCCAGAAAGAAAGGTTTGCACCTTCTCCAACCTTGTAAGTGATGTGATAAAAAACCAAGCTTCTGCAGTGGTAAATAGAATTCAAGGGACTTTTGGCACTAGATAAAGATAAATTCCCAGGTCTGGAAATGAGAGGAGAAGGCCGTATTTTGCAAAACTGATTTTGCTCCATAAGGCTGCCCTGCTATTCCTGTACCTTTGGTCTCATTCTATGGTGAAGGTTTTCCTTTCAATGGTGGTTGTGACTCGAGAAGCCTGGAGGAGACTTTGGAGAGTTTTAGTCGGAGCATGGTCGGAGAGTGCTAAGGGTGGGAGGGGTGGTCGGTGAGAGAGAGAGCATGGTGGTACTTTCCACCTAACCCTTATCTCTCTTTCTTATGTTTAACCTGTTTCTTTCTTCAGATAAAGTAATTCAAAATTTGCATTCGATGAATTGGACTCCAAAGTAAATTTTCATTCCCAAGGTAAAAAGTTTTGCATCCATTTTGGAAAATAACTTGCTTAAGCTAGATCAGAAAATAAAAAAGAAAAAACGAACTTTTCATTGATAAATGAAAATGAACAGTTCAATGATACATACTCCATTAGGAGTGAGCAAAAATAAAATAAATAAGAAAAGAGACAATAATGCCTCCCAATTCATACAAAGCATTCTAGGAGAATAAGAAGAGAAAAGATCGAAATGAACACACCATTGTGAAGCTTTGAACTTGGCTATTGAAAAGCAGTCCAAAGGAGAACGATTCTTGCCTTCAAAAATCCTTCGGTTACTTTAAAACCACAATTCTGAGAAGAGCTTTTAACCCATAAGCTCAAAGTAGATTGGCTTTTGAGTTAACTCGCAAACCAATAAGAAGCTGCAGAATAATGTGGGAAACTTCCAAATCCCACACCCATGAGATATTGAACAATGAGAAAAACAACTTCCAGCAAGCACCCGCGTAACTACGAGAGAAGAAAACATGCCTTTGAGTCTCTCCATTGGCCTTACACATCAAACACACCGAGGGTTGCATCAACATAGAGGACATTTTCTTTTGAAGTGTCTCTAAAGTGTTAACTTTGCCCATAGAAGAATCCAAGTCAGAAAATTAACTCTATTAGGATAATTAGAGTTCCATAGGGCAGAGAAAACTTCCTTAGGAATATTAGAGACCGAATTTCCAGTCTTACTTTAGGAGGAAGAGAGATAAATTTTCACCTAGTACAGTGGAGAGGAAGGGGGGCAATAAATTTCTAACTTTTTGTCCATCTGGCCCATTAGTGGCCTCGGTTGAAATGCCCTTAACTGCCGCTGGAATCGAGGAATCATCTGTAATAATCTCATTTGATTTCGCCTCCAATTGTTCAATTGGAGACTTTTCGCCTTCCTTTTCCGAAGACTGAGGGAAAACGCTAGGGCTCTGCTGGCAAACATCCTTAACCCAATTAAAGGCGACGTCCAGAGATAATAAAATGGGAATCCACAAACCCTAACTGTTCGACTTCCATTATTTCGTAAAATCGCTTCATATCCATTGGATTATCAAGCTGCTGCAAGTCCATCTTCGTGAAAGAAGGCCTATAAGAACTTGGATACGAATGACTTAATCCCTCAATTCTGATCACATAATCACCTAACCTAGCATCACTGATTTCGATCGATGCTGGCAAGAACACACATTTGTTGGGTTGAACCTGGATAATTGCCTCTGTGCAATCAATAAGATTCAAGGTGTTGACGGATTATACCAACCAGCACCCCACAATGGCTACCAATAGCTTCAAAGGTACATTTTTTCCAGTACATCAACGACAAATCAAGAACTTTAATCCATCCACCATATCCCTGCACTACCTCTTTCCTGCTATGCCTTTTAGCGTTCCACCTTTCCAGCCTAACATATATATCTCCCGTCCTCTTCCATCTGCCAACTAGCCAAGCCAAATTTAACATTTTCCCATTAGTAAACCTAATTAACCATTTGTCATCCATAAAGGGATTAATGGTACTGGCTACCAAATATGATTCTGAATTGCTTGGGATAAAGCTTTCCAATCATCTTCCGCAAAATTTCTCATCACAACCATAATTGAATCCCATTGAGTTTCCAACACTTCTTCCTCCTTTCTTACCCAATGCCTCAAATGGGTCTGCAAATTCAGAATCTTGTCTTTAAGAAGTGCTACAACAGTGGATGATTCTGCGATAACTACTTCTTTGTAGGATTTCAATCTGTGAACCACCCAGCCTCCCATTCTGAAGACTTGTCGAACTTCCCCTGTCCTCTTAAAGACGACGGTTCCTATGGTGGACTCTTAGCAATCTTCTTTCCTCGTTCAGCAGTCAAAAACAATTCATCTCTAATTTCGAGGCTTGGTCTTCATCTAATAGGACGAAAAAAGATTTCAGCATTGTCCAGAAGGTTTTCCAACCATTCTTCTCATACCCGATGGGAATAATAGCGCTTTTCCGACCGCCAGAAGAAGGCCAGACTACCCATTCCATGTACCAAATTTGTCTGGAAATGAATTTCTGAACTCGGTAATGTCCAAGAGCACCTTGAATTTGAACATGGAAGTAAGCTGAAATCTAGTTCTACGTAATTTCAGCCATTTGACACTCAAACCACAAAATTGAGCAGGATGCAGTGGTACTAGAACTTTCCTCTTAGCATCCTCCAGCATAAACTTTCCATCTTCAGCCCAAATAAACTAAAAGAAACGATCAATGCAGCAAAGCAACTACTAACTTCCATTCTTAATCAACTAAAGAACCTCACTAGAAGGCGACTGAATCTTCCCTCTGAAGAATTTGGATGGAAGAGGAAGAAGGTAGGGGGAGGGAAAAGAGAGAACAGAGCACACTTACCTGTTCCACTCCTCTTTTCTTAAAGAACTTATATTCAAATACTTTAGATCAAGTTCCTTAAGAAATGATCGGTGCAGTTAAACATAAAGTAAAGGTGATGTAGTTAACAAATAGTTAACTTTACCTAAGTTAGTTGTTAGTTTGTTGTATTTTGAAGTTAGGTTGTTTCCTCCCCTTTCCATGGCTTCCTCTATAAATTAAAAGCCATTTGTATCTCTTGGATCATCTAATACAATCCAGATTTTCTCTCAAATTCGGTTACACCAATTTGGCAACAGAGCATCCAACATCCTTGGGGCTTTTATCAATGGCGGGAAGAAAGAATGTTCCGTTGGGGGGAGATTCTTCACTCGCCGAAAAAGAGGCGGAAACTACTGCTCTCTCCACAATCATCAACCATTCATTTATTGATGATTGAAGGAGCTGTTTAAAATTTGCAGCGGAATGTGGTGGAGATTAAACAGATTTTGAACGTTTTGGTAGACAAGATTGACAATCTACAAGTGCAGCAAGAACAACCAAGAAAGAAGAATGGAAAGGACATTCAAGAGCAAGGGATTGTTATTGGGATAGAGACGCAGCAACCAACTCCAAGATTGCCTCAAGATCCCTCTCTCATCAAGAATCCCTCCCTCTTCCTCGAAGAAATCCTGACATTCCCCTCACTCCTCACCAAGAAGTCTATCCTAGGGCACCTAGAGATAATCAAGAACCTCCTTTTGCTCCTCAACAATATCAATTCGGGTAGAGGGATCATCATACTCATCGTCGATATGATCGCTTTCCCATTAGGGTGATGGCCGACGACAGCACCACTGAATTCAACATCATCATCGAGAGCCAAATGATTACAAGATGAAGGTCGATCTTCCTCCTTTTGATGGAAAGTTGGACAACGAGGGCTTTCTTGAATGGATAAAGAATGTTGAAAGCTTCTTTGAATATATGTCAACTCCGGATCACAAGAAAGTAAAGCTGGTGGCTCTTAAGTTGAAAAGCGGGGCATCAGCTTGGTGGGAGCAGTTGGAAACAAATCGGCATCGCTTTGGTAAGGCTCCTATTCATACTTGGGAAAAGATGAAAAAACTAATGCAAGCTAGATTTTTACCTATCAATTTTGAGCAAATCCTATACAATCAGTACCAAAACTGCAAACAAGGTACTCGTTCTATAGCTGATTATACCAAGGAGTTCCATAGATTGGGGGCACGAACAAATCTTGGTGAATCGGATCAATACCAAGTGGCTCGATTTATCAGTGGTCTTCGTGCAGATATTAAAGAAAAACTCCAATTACAACCTATTGGGTATTTAGATGAAGCAATCACCACGGCCACAACAGTGGAAGAACAACAAGCGAATCGGTTCAAGAACCAATATCAGCAACGAGCATTAGGCGATAACCAGGCAAGTTCTTCAAGAAAAGGAGCTTCTTTCTTGGATAAGGCCACTTCAGGTACTACTTCTAATCTTATGAGCAGGAGTCCCGAGGACCAAAAAACTGCTGACCAACCCACAAAACGAACTCCCAATGCCTACACTCGACCTACATTGGGAAAGTGTTTTCATTGCAGGCAAATCAGCCATCTATCCAATGAATGTCGGATAGATGAATGTCCCCAACGTAAAACAGTCAATCTTGTGGAGGACTTTCAAGATTTTGATGATTCTTGCAACCACGAATCTGAGGACGAAATCGCCTATCTTGCACCTGATGAAGGCGAACAGGTTTCTTGTGTTTTAGAAAGAATTCTCCTAGCTCCTAAGGCACAATCCATCCACCAGAGGCATTCTTTGTCTCGCACACGACGCACAATAAATGGGAAGGTATGCAATGTCATTATCGACAATGGGAGCACTGAAAATGTTGTTTCCAGTAAGTTGGTTACAGCGTTAAACCTCAAAGTTTCTCCTCATCCTACCYGATACAAGGTTAGTTGGATTCGTAAAGGAGGGAAGGCTCTTGTTAATACTTTGTGTACGATTCCTCTATCCATTGGTAGTAGCTACAAGGATCAAATCACATGTGACGTCCTTGACATGGATGTTTGCCACATCTTGTTAGGTCGTCCATGGCAATTTGATACTCAAGCTATACATAAAGGAAGAGAAAATACATATGAATTTACTTGGATGGGGAAAACCGTGGTTTTACTACCCTTATCAAACACTGGATCTCTTTAAAATCCAGAAAAAGAGAACCTTTTTCATGTGTGCACGGCGAAACAGCTACATTACCTTTTTCAACACCATATTGACCTTATTCCCGGGGCTACATTACCCAATCTCCCTCGCTATCGTATGAGCCCTGCAGAATACAAAATCCTACATGACCAAATAGAGGAACTACTAACAAAAGGCCATATACAACCTAGCCTTAGCCCATGTGCGGTTCCCGCTCTCCTTACACCTAAGAAAGATGGATCTTAGCGAATGTGTGTGCTATCAACAAGATTACAATTAAGTATCGGTTCCCTATCCCTCGAATAAACGACCTCCTAGACCAATTAGGAGGCGCTCAATTTTTTTCTAAGATAGACCTCCGTAGCGGATACCACCAAATACGCATCCGTCCAGGGGACGAGTGGAAGACAGCCTTCAAAACCAACGAAGGATTGTTTGAGTGGCTGGTCATGCCTTTCGGCTTATCAAATGCACCAAGTACCTTCATGAGGCTTATGCACCAGGTTCTTCTTCCTTACTTGAATAAATTTATTGTTGTATATTTCGAAGACATATTAGTATATAGTATAACTCGAAGTGATCACCTAGCACACTTAGAAACTCTATTTACAGCTCTACACACCAACAACCTAGTTTTAAATCTCAAAAAATGTCCCTTTTTGGATTCGGAGATATCATTTTTGGGATTTATAATCAATAACCAATGACTGAAAATGGATCCACAAAAAATAAAAGCCATTTCGGATTGGCCCGAACCACAATCTATTAAGTGAATTCAGTGTTTTCTAGGAATCGCATCCTTTTACAGAAAATTTATTCGGAACTTTAGAACCATAGCCGGTCCCCTCACCGACTGTCTAAAAAAGGGCCGTTCCACTAGGGCAAGGATCAAACCACCAGTTTTCTTACACTCAAAAACAAACTAACCAAGAGCCCAATTCTCAAACTTTCGGATTTTACCCAACTCTTTGAAGTCGCCGTTGATGCTTTTGGGTTGGCATTGGAGCAGTCTTATCTCAAAACCAACATCCCATTGAATATTTTAGTGAGAAATTGAATACGTCCGCCAAAATTGGAGCACCTATGAACAAGAGCTTTATGCCCTTGTTCAGGCTCTAAAACAGTGGGAACATTACTTACTAAGTTGAGAATTCATCTTATTTACAAACCATTTCTCCCTTTAAGTTCCTGCACACACAAAAATCAGTGAGCAGAATGCATGCTCGGTGGCTTTCTTTTTTACAAAGATTTGACTTTGTCATCGAACATAAGAATGGTACTCTAAACAAGGCCGCGGACGCCCTCAATAGAAAAGGTTCTTTGCTTACTGTCCTACAAGGCGAAATCACAGCTTTTTCATCCATACCCATAACTTATCCAGATGATCCTGATTTTAACTCTATTTGGACTCAATGTCAGCAGCACAAAAATACAGGGGATTTTCACATCCTCGATGGGTTTCTTTTTAAGGGCAGCCAACTTTGAATTCCTCGCACTTCTTTAAGAGAAGCCTTAATCAAAAGATCTCCATGAGGGGGGATTACCTGGCCATTTTGGCCATGATAAAACCTTTACAATAGTAGCAGCCCGTTTTTTTTGCCACAAATAAAGGGATGAAACAGAATACGGGCTTATACATTCATTTACCTACACTGAAAACTATTTGGGAAAACCTATCTATGGACTTTGTCCTAGGTCTACCCCGCACTCAATGCGGGTTTGATTCAGTATCGGTCGTGCTCGACAGATTCAGTAAGATGGCTCATTTTTTGGCATGCAAAAAGACATCAGATGTTGTGCATGTTGCTAATTTGTTTTTTAGGGAAATAGTTCGCTTACATGGCATACCTAAAACTATAGTTTCCGATCGAGATGTCAAGTTTCTCAGCCACTTTTGGAAGACATTGTGGAGAAAATTCGATACATCTTTAAAATACAGCACTACCAACCATCCACAAACTGATGGTCAGATGGAAGTAACAAATAGGACTCTTGGCAACCTGAAACAGTGTATTTGCAGGACAGGCCAAAACAATTGCTTTCAACCACATACAAAATAGAACAGGAAAGTCTCCCTTTGAAGTTGTTTATACTAATTTTCCGCGATTAACCATGAATCTAGCTAACATACCTCTTTCTATTGATGTTAGTGTCGAAGTAGAGCAGATGGCAGAAAGGATAAGTCAGTTACATAAGGAGGTTCGTGAACATATTGAGGCAGCCAATTCCAAGTACAAACAACAGGTGGATACTAAACGAAGAGTGCTAGAATTCAAAGAAGGAGATCTAGTCATGATACACCTAACTAAAGGACGACTACCAGCTGGATCTACTCACAAACTACAAAAGAAAAAATTTGGTCCTTTTGAAGTATTAAAGTATGGACCGAATGCCTACAAGATACAACTACCTCCTGATTTCAACATCAACCCTATCTTCAATGTATCTGACATCTATCCATATGAGGCAGCAGACTCTTTTTCTTTAGCATCTTAACTCGTGGTCGAGTTTTTTTGAGGAGGGAAGTTGATGTAGTTAACAAATAATTCACTTTACCTAAGTTAGTTGTTAGTTAGTTGTTAGTTAGTTGTATTTTGAAGTTAGGTTGTTTCCTCCCCTTTTCGTGGCTTCCTCTATAAATTAGGAGCCATTTGTATCTTTTGGATCATCTAATACAATCCAAATTTTCTCTTAAATTCGATTACAAAAGGTGTTGGGGACTATATAGTAAAAAATCCCCTAGATGGAAAGAAATCAAGACCAGTTCGTAACTCCTCTAGAAAGGAAGAAATTAGTTTGGCCCTATCCAATTCCAAAGCTTCCTTGCATGTTCCATTCGTATACTTTTTGTAAATTAGATTCTTTTCTTCGAAGTCTCAAATAGAGGAACCTTTTGTCATCCCCTTGGCATTTGGATTGATTTCTCATCACCCGGTTTCTATGTCGTGCTTTCTCCAAAAATATTTGTTACTTATCAATGAATAAATAAACAAACTATTTGGATTTAGATAAGTGCCCACACATCTTGAAATAAGCTCATTAATCTTAAAATGAAAAGGCAAATGTGAAATGAGATGGCTAAACAAACCTGAATGCTGCAATCACGCTCACCAAAATGAACAACATTGCCATATTTATCTGCAAGGACCTACATAGGCAAAAAGTGGGACAAGTGATAAATCAGCAGCTATACACGGTTTTATCTTTAGAAAAGGAAAAGGGGGAGAAAAATAGATGCACCCAAAGCTCTACATTAAACTGATTAGAAGGATATGTATCCAACCTCAGAAATGGGGCAAACTGTGTAGTAAAATACAAAACTACCCACTTGTAATGATATATGGTAAGTTCCTGTGGAACTATATTTTTTTTCAATAGTAAACCTTTTTTTTAAATAATAAAACACTTCATCAGGAGAAAGAAACAAAAATGGAAGATAAAAATATTAGCCATACAAAATTTCAACTGATACTGTATTTTGCCTGCACTAATGCACATGCAAACAATAATGAACACAGCAGTGAACCTCGAGCAAGAAAGAAAAACATGACCCTTTATTTGCCACGTAGCTCATTAGCTAATCAAAATGCTAATGCATAAGCTACCAACGGTTGTCAATAGAAACATTTTTCTTTTATGAAAAGTCAGCTTAGATCGAAGAAAATGAAAGAACACCCACGGGCACTCCAAAAGGATGAAGGAAAGCCCAGACAAAAAGAGGTAGGAAAAAAACAAACTAACAAACTTAAGAGTTAACAGGTAATGGATCCAGTCAATTGAAACATCAATATTCATTCCATACGATAATATTTCATTAGGTTCAATATTCAACTAGCATGTTTTTATTCTATTTCATTTCTTTCTTTCATTATAATTTGTCTCTTTTGTTTGATCATTCTTTACTGATTAATATTTTTGTTACATGTGAATATGAATTACTCTCTTCTCTATTAAAAAATAGTGTCCTTAGATTTCAGATAATTTACCTGAAACTCAATATGTCTTGGATTTTGGACATATTTTTCAAGATAAACACCATCATTCCCAAATGCAGCTGCAGCCTCACTTTTCGCTTGCTGCAATAAAGTAATAAAGCCAAACATAATTAGAAGCTTCACCTACAATGAATTCAATGTTCACATTGTACATGTACCTATACAATATTTGATAGACATAACGAAATATTCAATTGAAAATGAAAAAATTATGGGCAAAATTTAGGAATATATTACTCTTTAGCATATAATATAGATATCTAATAATGATAAATGGACAAAATATTGGAGGAATTTTGTTTAAAGGTTCTAGGGAAAATGCTGTAAGAGAAATTGTTCGGCACATTTTACAGGAAAAAAATGATAGAATATTCAAGGATATTCAGAGATAGCAAGGAAATTTTGTAAGTGCTTGAGTTCAAAGTCTCCCTTTGAAGTTCTCTTTTAAAGTAATTTTAACTACAATTCTTTTTGGGGAATTTTTGTGATCCCCTTGGCTTTTGTAGGATAATCTCTCATAAATTGTTTTAAATTTGGTCATCTAATGAAAGACCTGCTCCTTACCCAACAAAAAAACATATATGGAAGAATATGAAAATTAAAATAACACTAATAAGGTATCCTTGCAGGTAAACAAACTGCATTAAGAAGTACCTGCAACAACTTCACAAACTCATCAGGTTCTTTAGCAAGTCTCATGCCACGTCCTCCACCGCCTGCTGTTGCCTTCAAAGTAATCAATGTTGTTAGTTGAAAAAAAATATCATCATGGATGAGAAATTCGATACAAATTCAACATGATAAGGAAGACAGCTATATGCAGATATTATTTAGGCAAGTTTTAAGTACTTTTTGGTGAACAATACAATTCCTGTACAGAAAACAATCTACATAGAGCATTGAGTTCAGAGGAAATGTTGTATAATATTCACAGATTATTGACAAAAACTTTAAAGAAATATTTATAGGCCATAATGTCACTAATTGAGAAATGAAACCATAGAACTTCCACTACAAGCGACCTCAGAACTCCCACACAAACACAACTGGAATAGAAATCATGGTGCCATGCAAATTTGAGCAAACTCTCTTGATAGTTCTTCCTGCATGAGCTCAATAATTTACACATCTGCTGTTTAATGGGCCACATCTATTGAGCCCAATCAAAGACTTGGACCAAAACCAGAAGCAAGGTGCCCATTATCAGAACGACCAACATGCTGATTACCAACCTTTGAACAGCTCCAATTTTTCTTATAATTTTCACATAAAACCCTATAAGAAGAAGCACTCTATTCTAGCAAGAATTTAGATTTTTAACATTCATTCCCATAAGTCTTTAAACAAATATATACAATTCAAACTAATACCTTGATCATTACGGGATAGCCAATTTCCTGTGCAAGTTTGATTCCTTCTTCGGTGCTCTGGAATATGAATGTCCACAACAAATAAAAGGTAAGATTAATGTTTGCTTTGTTAAGTTGCAGCAAAGCAAGCAAATAATATAATGCCTATTGACCAACGGTATACCTGTAAAAGACCATCACTTCCTGGGACAGTTGGTACACCTGCTTTCTTCATTGTATCTCTGGCAGTTGATTTGTCACCCATAACTCGGATGCTGTCAGGCTGCACAGTGCATCAAGAATTTCATAGTTTTCAAAATGTACAGAAAATTATGACAGCTTGGGATTAAACTTCCACATGAGCTACATTAGCTAGGAAATCTTAAAGTGCTTACATTAGGTCCAATAAAATTGATTCCATGTTCTCTACACATTTCAACAAATACTGCATTCTCAGCAAGGAAGCCATATCCAGGATGCAGCATCGTACATTGCCGACTGATGGCAGCAGAGAGGACATTTGGGATCACTAAGTACCTGTCGAAGCACGTGCATTATTATCACACAGTATAGATCCAAAAGAAGAACTAATCATGTGAATATAAACAACAAATTTTCGGGCAAGGAACAATATTTATGAAGAAATGAAATGTCTAAAAATTTGAAGAGATGAATATGGGATGTCCTTTCAAAACTTAAAGTCAAAGATATCATAGAGAAACTTTCCAGTTGGCATTAATGGAATGGGGTGAGACTTATAAAGACTTTGGACACACAAAAATTCCACCCAGAAGCTAGGCAACTTGCAAAATCAAGAATTCCCTAGTCATGTCCATTTATTCAAAAAAAAATTATAGGTCCTTAAGAACAATGCTCCATCATAAGCTGTATCTGAAACTCCTTGAGAGAGGGCATTTAGGTCAGAGTTGGTTTTGTAGAGCTTGGGGTTAGAAAATCAAGCTTATGTTTGCATATTCTCATTTTTTCTAGCTTGATTAACACTGTAGTGCCCCCTTCTGATGGTTGATATGCCTATCTTGTCTTCTGTCTAATTTTTGAATTTCCCATTCCATCTATGTTTGATTTGCACTTAATAGCTCCTAGACATGGAGTTTCAGTTCACTCACTTAGATTATTTTCATCTGATTGGCATATTTCCTCCTCATTTGTTTTTGTCTCCAATATGGTGTGCAATTTCTCTACCTAGGTTATTCAGAAGAAGCTCCCCTCTTCAGCTCTCCTTCACTCTTTTTGCATCCTTTGTGTCCTTATGCAGCTAAGTGTTGGAGTATTCTTCTTTGCCAGTTCAATGTTGATTGGGTTTTTGATCTAAAGGTAGTAGATAGTGTGTTCCAACTCTTTTGTGGGCTTCATCTTTCTTCAGCAGTTCAATTCTTATGGATTAATGTTGTAAAAGCATTATTATCGGAGTTATGGTTCTAGAGTAATTCGTGGTTGTTCGAGGGCAAGATCGGGTCCTTCATGGACAGTTTCTCTACAGCTAAGTTTAAAGCCTCCCATTGGTGTTCTTTTGTTGATTCCTTTACACATTATTCTCCTAATCCCATTAATGCTAATTGGGGAGCATTTATTAACTCTTTGTAATTTTTGTACTTTTTTTTTTCCATTTATTCCTCACTCTTTTGAGAGTTTATATCCTTGAACATTTTATTATCTTTTCATTAGTTTAATGAGAAGTTGTATCTTGTTCAAAAAAAAAAATCTCTACATTGCTCCTATGATACAGCTTGCCTTTTAGCACAATCAACTGGGGTTCTTGTTTTGAACTAACTCATGACTAGTAAATGAATCCCTTATTGTGACACCGAGTAAAGGAGGGTACATAAATGAACTGACACCACAATGCGAGGGATCTTGAGATCAAGCAAGCATGGTTAAGAAAGGCTTAAAAGAATTGATAATAACTTTTTAGTACAACATGTTGGGAAGGGGATTCGAACTCACAACCTCTCGGTTGGAGGTATATGCCAATTACCGCTGAGCTATGCTCACTTTGGCAAAAGAATTGATAATAACTACCTAGAAGAACTCTAAAGTTAAGCATATTTGGCTTTGAGCAATCTTARGAGGTCGGTTGGGTGACCTCCTAAGGGATTTTTCTAGGGAGCATGTGAGTGAGGACAAACAACAAAGTATGCTAAAAGGACCTAAGGATATGTAGTCAATGGAAATGGCTTCTAGGGATATAAGGTTTAGAAGAAATCTTAAGGACGCTGAAATTGAGGAATTGGCTTCTCTCCTACACCTTTTATCCCTTCTATTTCTTCAATATTTCTAACGTTTCCAACAATATCTTCCTCAATTCCAAATACATTCCTGAGATTGAATAGCACTATATCCATTTGGTAGGAATAAAAAAAATCGAACTAGAAATTGTATTTGAAAACTATAAGAACAAGAAAATACAATAGAGTATCCAAGTAATTCGTGGAACTAATATAACTCCCTCCTGAGCAAATCTAAGCCCATACAATTGCTTGCCCTCAACCTCTCTCACTCACTTTACTCATAACTGCCTCTGACTTACTACCTCTAAAGGTAGAACAAAGGTGTTTCAAATTCTTGTATTCTAATAATGTTATGGAATTTAGTCCTTCATGCCTTCACAAAGCCCCATATTAAGTTTCAAAAGAAGGCATGTAAAAAAATCACCATCACGTTCCAAGAGAATATTTCAAATACCACACTCAGTAGTTAGAAAAAATTTAAGATAAAAATATCATCTGCCTCCACAAGATACATTTAATTTAGCAACCTGTGTCCCGATTTCAAGCTGCATAAAGTCTTGGGTGCCAAAGTCCACAGTTTGATACCAAGGGTCTCTTGAAAATCAAATATTTCTCCCATTGTCAACTTGGAGAATGAAAAATAGTTCAAAATATACTCACAATTGGAATCATGGGACCAAGGAAGCTTCTGATGCTTCTTCCAGATATCCTGTTATAGCACACCAACCAAAATATTGAGAACCATATTTCTGCCGTCAATAACTTAGCACCATAATGCTGCTTCTTCCAGATATTCTGTTTGCACATGAACTAAAATATTGAAAATCATACTTTGCATTCAATAGTTCTGCACCATGATGCTTCTGGTTTGTAGGAAAGTTTCCAGAGCCATATTCAAAAACCAAGACTTTTTCTTTTGGGAACAAGGAAGCACTTTTAATGTATCCAAAAGTGACAACCAAGAATCTGAAGAGCTCTCTGTAAGGGTGTACAAAAAGAACATCCCAGCTAGTATTGAGTGCATTGATGGTACAATTACAAAAGGACTTTAGCTAAAACACCCCATGAAGAAAAATAATATTTAGCAAGCTCAACTCTTTCCTCCAAATCTCTGTATTTTCCTTCAAAAATCTTTTAATATTTTTTATACCAAAATCTCCAAATCAACAAGCTTCAAAAAAGGTGTCTTTACCTGGTAATCGGCCCAAGCTGCTAGTATATATATTTTTTCTAATGAGAAACAAGAAATATACAATATTATGTCTAAAAGCAGGGGAGGCCTGCTCAGTGTTCTCATATCTTTTTCCATTGTCCCTTTAGCAGAAGTGGATTTCTATTTTTCAAGGTTGTGGATGCTCCCTGGTATTTGACTCTCTTCCCACTATTAAATCGGATGGGCTTAAGAAGAGCCAAAGTGTTGTGGATCCTCAATGTTGTCAGAGCAACTTTTGTGCATCTGGATCAAGAGGAATTAACCAATATTTGCAGGCGAACAGTTGGATTGGGACAAAAAAAAGATGGAACTAGTCAGACATTTAGTGGCTTCACAGTGTGCTCTTTCTAATGAATTTAGATTTTCAAATATCAATAAAAAGTTTGATCCATTCCTTAGAAAGAAGGAAAAGAAAACTATGACCATAAGAACAATTGGAAAATATTGTATTGAGAATCTTTGCCAAATGCCCAAGAGCACCTGAAACTGATCAGAAAGTACTCCCAACAATTTTTTTCTTTTCTCTTTTGAAAAATGCTCCCAACAGTCCCTGATACAAGAACAATGGAAGAATAAATGTGATTGGTCCTCCCCTGCCTTCGTACATAAGACAAACCAGCTTCTCATAATATTCTGAATGAACATGGTTACTCAACTGAGAGACAAGGAGAGATGGTACACGGAGGTCTTGATAAAACATCTTGGAAAGTTTTCCTCAATTTTTGGAGTTTATAGACCACCTTGTAATAGTGGCCAAGGAGACTCCAAAACTGTAAATATTTAGGACTCCCCCCAGGAGCAGTCTGTAAACATTTTAAGGGGCCAAGTTCCTAGAGAGTGAGTACCAAAAGAAAAAGCTAGTAAAAAGGAATAACACATAACAAAGGTCAAAGGTCAAATGAAAGAGATAACAATTCGAAATAAAGACTATTAAATGGGAGCCTTCTTAATATGGATGACTCCAAAACAGTAACTCCTAGTTAAAGGGTATGAAAAAATAACTCTAATTTCTTTTATAAAGAAACGTAAAAAGAAGACCGAGACAGAGACTGGAATGTATACAGCAACAACCCAAGAGCCTAACCCTCTGAGAAACATGAACTAAACTATTAATCCTTAATAAAGTTGAATATTTTATGAATCCCAGGTATTTGTTGCGTGTCATGCTCCATAACATGAATTCACTCTCGCAGGATCTTCGTTTCAGTAACAGAAGGAAAGATGGAACATGAATATGATATATGGGTATGAATAAACAATTGAAGTACACAAATGGAAGAAATGGTGGCTGCAGCAGAGTTATAATGAACATAAAATATGATAGATACAACTTGTGAGCAGGAATAAAAAACAAAGCTTTAAATGGTGGCTTACGATTGGCTACTTGGTGCTTCACCAATGCAGACGGCTTCATCGGCCAATTTTACGTGGAGCGCATCCTTGTCAATGGTTGAGTACACAGCGACACAAGGAATTCCCAGTTCATGGGCGGTTCTGATAATACGAACAGCAATTTCTCCTCTATTTGCGACCAGAATTTTATGGGCGCGGCACGTAACTTGAAGGGGTCTCCCACTGTTGGAGGATTTACGACAAAATTGCACTCCATTAGCTCTATGTCTGGGAAAACTGAGCTTATTAACTCCCATGAAGGTACATTGAGAACTCCGCAATGCTCTGGTCGTCCCAGCAAACAAACCCTTCAAATCAAACGAAGAAACAAGTTGAGTGAGTTAAAATGAGAAATCAGAAGGAGTGGGAGTTGAGGGAGAGATGAACTGACGGTGAGAGAGGGGGCGCGAACAGATTTGCAAAGAGGCATTGCGGCGTCCATGGGGAAGAACTGAAGGAAGGGAATGAGCGTGTAGAATGAATGAAGAAGCAGTTGAGATTTGAAGGAAACGAGGAGATGGGAGTGTCGATGAAAACAAGGGAGCTCTGATAGGAACCTCCGCCCCCACCAACTCAATTTTTCTGAACCGGTTTACTTTGGTTTTTAGGGTTTTTTCTATAATAAATGTGTTTTTTTTTTTTTTTCAATTTGCAAATTTAATCCCGCTCGGTCAAAGTTTGAATTTGACTCTATAGTTTTAGTTTAGTTTTAATTTCATCTCTGTAACCTTCAAAAAAATTTAAAAAAAATTCATCTCTATAATTTAGTTAAATTTGCAGATTGTTTTTATCGTTGAATTTTCTATTTGGATAATTTGGCTTAGAGCTTAATAGGTAAAAAAAATAAAATAAAATTAGTGGACTTTTCGAGTAGATAAATCACAATTTTAAACAAAAAAAAAAATTGGTGAAATTTAACTAAAATTATAGTGAAAGAAGTCTTCTTTCTTTTATCACTTAGCTTAGGAGCGTGCGAGATGATAAAGTTTCATGTACGGTTTTGAATAAGATACATAAATAAAGAATCTTTTTTTCAATTCTGACTCCCCCATTATTTCAATTCTTTTGAATATTATCAGCCACTCAAGAGTCAAGAGTCTATAGGAATCAGACTATCTCTCTTTATTTATACGCAATATCTTAAAGTAGCAGAGTGACTACTCGTAGTTCCTCTCTTGATAGTGTTCTCGTGCAACAATGCTTATGACAGCTCGTTTTCTATTCAGGTTTCTAAAGGTGGTGGTTGGTTAAAAACAAAAAGTGGTGGCTGCAATATTTAAAATAAGAAAATTTGAGTTTGAATATCCCACTAATATATATTTTTTTCATTTTTTTTAAATTGACATATTTATATAAATAAAATTTTCAATTTAGGAGAGCTTGAGCCTACCCGAAATAGAAATCACAAATTACATAAACTAACAAAAAAAGCACTATAAATTAATATAAAAAATAACAAAAGAATCACAAATAAGAGGAGAGGATTGTCAAAGCGAGTATATGTCAGCAGTAATTGGTATATATCCTCAACCAAGAGATTGTGAGTTTGATCTTCACCCCCAAAAATTGTACTGATAGGATGGACCAAACTGAAAACTAAGTCTTAATAGTATGAACCAAATTGAAATTAAGCTCAAACTATGTGGATGAAATTCAACTTTTAAAAATTATTTGGACCAGATTAAAACTTGACTCAAGCCACGAAGACCAAACTCATAAGTTTTGGTCTGGTTAACTTTTTTCAAATTTTTTTTAATTAAGTCTATAACCACAATTTTTACTTATATGTTTCTATATTTCGTTCTATACGTTCTCAAAATCTAAACCATATTTTAAAAATTAAAAACGTAGTTTTTAAATTTTCATTTTTATTTCTACAATATGGCCAAAAATTCAAATTTGTTTCTTTAAAATAGTGGAAAATATACCAACAACTTTGTTTCTTTACAAAGTATGTCATTGTTAGTTAAAATTGCTACAAAATCACACTATTATAAGTTAAAAATATAGAATAATAAATATGATATAAAAATGGTAATAAGTAGATGCATAACTCCCGAAGTTCTCATTATTTATATATCCTCTATTAATGTTGATTCTCGTATCATCTACCTTTGTAATCCTACATAAATAGAGGTGGTAAGAATGCATCTCATATATCTCATAGAAGTTTAATAGATAAATCTCACATTTTCTCTCTACTCCCCTTCTCTTCGTCTTTTTCTTTGTTCTTTTATGTTTTTGTTGTTAGTTTTATAACAAAATATACAATAAATTCAAACAATTAACATCATCAAAATTTTTTAGGTTATCATCCTTATAAAGTTAGAATGTCGGTAGATAAAATGAGATCGATCGAGTTGAGTAGAGTTTCATCTTCTCTTCCTCTCGAGGTTGCTAGTTTTCGGAGCTTCTCTTTACTCGTGTGAGTTGGCTTAGTTTGTACATACATCTTAAAATCATTCAAGTTTGGTTTGTTTACCAAACTTGTATAGTGATTCGAATTTTGATATTGGAGTAGTTGTTATCTGTTTATTCAAGAAATTGCACAACCTCGATTTAGCTCGAATTCGGTCCCTACTCCGACCTGAAACTCTAACGGAAGACCTACACAAGAGGGCAAAATCTCTTACGCTCAAGTCAGTAAGCAGTTCGGACTCAATATTAAGTTCGAGAAGAAATTYCATACCTGATGGTGAAATGAGGCCTTCTATTTATAGGTTTAGGTTCCGACGTGGCAACAGGCGGTTACCTTGGTCGAATTTGAGGTCGGACGTGTCAGGCTCCAGCAGATCGAGCTCGGACACTTTTCCGAAAACGACAAGTTGATCTTTGATAGGAAATGGCGAGTCTTCTACCTCGGAAGGTTCCGAGATGGAGCTCCGTAAGTTTGTTCTTTTCGGATCTTCCTTTAGTGGCGAATCCTCGTCCTCAACGTGGCAATAAGATTTTTTCTCCCCAAACATTATCCATTTGCATAGTCTGGCAATAAGATTTTCTTTTTATTAATATTTGATTTTAAGTTTGTTTTGTTTTCTCGTCAAAACTCCTGTTACGTGGCTTTTTCTCCACGTTCTTCTTCCCCTCTTTTCTCTAAGAGTTTTTGGCTCGTACAATTTTAGCGTTACTTTTTTTGGTATTTAAGAGGGGAGGCCACACAAATGAAGAATACAGAGTGCATGAAAACAAAGGAGAGAAACACCATTAATTTTATTTTTCATTTTTCAACATTTCTCTCTCTTCAATTTCAAACACCCATTTTCATTTTCTTTTACCTTTTTTTTCCTTCCTTTTCATTTCTCTCTTTATCATTCATCTTCTTCCTCCATCTTTTTCTTACTCATTTTCACTCTCAAGCCTCTAAAGTTCACACCTCCGGCGACCACGATCGACTCCGACGAACACAACGGCGCTGCAGATCCGGCGGTGATTGTAGACTTCGATGGGCACTCCGGCAGTGGCAGAACAGTGAGCCGGTGACAAACCCGTTCGGATCTACACCTCCACGACCTCAAAAGCTGATCCAGTGACACCCCGAACTCCTCAGTGGCGTCCCAAGTGAACAACATCAATCACTTCGGGCAGCGTCTTACACCTCAAAAGCCTTCGTGCCACTTGTTGTGGGCATGCTTGTCCGAGGTGTGTTACCCATGGCCGCATGTCCAAACCATCCTTACCACCCGCTTTACTTTCATGTCTTTAAAGCTTTCTAGTGTATTTTGTTTGTATCGGGTTTTTGGAGTTGTAGGTGGAATTTGGCCAAGCGACTTTAGAACTAGGTGTGTATTGGTAAGAGATATAAGCACGCCAAATTTCAAGCCAATTGGAGTTCACACGGGGCCTCTAGGCCACCGAGTGACTCCTCGCCACTTTGCATGTCTACACCTGCCACACCAAAAATGTCTTATAATGTACCTTAGAGGGGACCAATTAGTCATCAAACCTCCCCCGACCAAGTGTTTTATACTTTCTTGCAATCAAAGCTTTCTTACATCCAATGTTTACAATGCTTGTTTTAAAGATGTTTTCAACTGTTTTTCTCTCTCACGTTTTCCAAAACCAATTTTCTCGTAAAACGTGAGTGGATGCTAGACCATCGACCGAGATTGCCCGCAACTTACAATTTTTCTCGGTTGACTTGCTCGCTTGAGCTAGGGCAAGTGTCGTACAATCGCTTGAGCTAGGGCAAGTGCCGCACAATCGCTCGAGCTGTGCTAAAAAGGTGCGATTGTGACACCACGCATACCTATTAATTCATACCTTATAACAAAGTTTGAATTAATATAACGTGGGACATTTCAATCAAAATACAAAAATATTTTTTTTGGACCAAATAAAATAATAGGATAATTTTTTACAAAATGTGGTATCGTTTTCGAACGGGTGTCGTAGGGTGCTAACACCTTCCCTACAATTAGTTGACTCCCGAACCAAAAATTCTGTTTTCGTAGACCAAAATTTTTTTTAAATAGGTGACCAAATCACACCTCGTAGATGATTGGTGGCGACTCAAAACCCTTATCTCGAAAGAAACCCTTTAGGGGATGACGTCGGCCGTTCCGCATTGCGATGACGTTGCGACAACTTGGGGACTCCACGGGGGACATATTGAGAGTCAAGACATATTTTTGTCGTTTATTATCCGTTATAAATTATTTTGGTCCATCATTTTTTTTTGTGTGCACATATTGTCATTTAAGTATTTGCTTTTATAATTTCGCATTATCATGCATTTCACACAATACACAAGCCTCCTACCCGAGCTTTACCTTTAAGATTAGATCGGAGACTGAGTAGTGTGACCTTCGTGGAATTCGGTTGAAATTCTCCACTCAAGTTGACCATACTGCAAAAGTGTATGGAAGATTTGGGGGTCGTTTTCCTCTAGGTTGTGTAGGCATTAACTTTACACTCATTTTAGCATCAGATTTCTGTTGTTTATTTATTTTTTTGTTTTTTTTTGCGTTGGTGTTAATAAAGTGATTCATTTAAAATAGTCTCATGCATTTACATAAGTTTCTCATTTCTCACTTTATTTATTTTTACTATTATTATTATAATAATCGTTATTTTTTACAACAATTAAAAAAAAGTTTCACAACTTTCCCTTTTTCTTTAAAATTATTTTCCACCAATTGAGCCAAAATTGACCTAAGTATTAAATCATTAACATTGACAGTAAATTAAAGCATTAGTTTCAGTAAGACTCCTACCCAAGAATAGAAAGAGCAAGACCAAGAAATTGTCCGTCAATGGTTAGAGAACATGCAGCATACTCATGGTGATGCATTATCACAAAATATAATCACATCATTTCAAAGTCTAACGTTGCCAGAAAATCAGTTGGATATCTTGAGATGATTGTGGGAAGGCTTAAGAATAGATAGAAATACCCAGTTCATAAAAGAATATGGCCACATAGCACAGCTTATGTATGTACGAGTCAACTTCTCAGTGTTGAAAGCATTAGTTCGACATTGGGATCCTGCCTATAGATGCTCCACTTTTAGCTCAATAGATATAACCTCCACTATCGAGGAATACCACACTCTTCTAGAAATACTACTATAAGAGAAAATTGAGGTTTATTCCTATGATGATGGGTTTACATTAAAAAGGGCAATATCACTGCTCGTAGGGAAAATATATGCTGGTGAAGTTGAAAAACATGTGTAAAGGAAGGGAGAAAACATATACTTGCC
Source organism: Momordica charantia (assembly GCF_001995035.1). The sequence continues at coordinate 921,539 of NW_019104544.1, forward strand.
GGTAGAATATATCATGAGTCTTCAGCAAAGATTCGTTAATGAAGAAAGTGAGTTATCGCTTTAGCACTGTGCCTATTCAATTTGGTTTTATTCCCAAAAGTTAGCGGATATATTGAAAAGCGAGTGGTCAAGCTATTTGTCAAGGTAGAGATGAGAGTTAATCTCGTAATACCCATCCTTGCAGAAACCTTCCGAGCACTAAACTTTTACAGATCAAGAGGAGTAGGGAAATTTATAGGTTATGCTCAGCTACTATACATGTGGGTCCTCAGCCGTATAAATTGTCCACCAAAGTTCAAGTGTCTTCAAGTCAAATTTTCAACATCGTGGAATAGATTGCAGAATCCCATTCTTGAATTCAACCAAGCGGAGTGGAGTCAAATCCACCAAGGGAATGATGATTGGAGCACTTTCTTCGCAGGACTAGGGTCGGAAGACGTGGAGTGGAGGGCCCGTTGGATGTCAACCAAACCTGTGATTTATAGGTGTGGCAAATTTCACAGTTTACTGTTATTGGATCCATGGGGATGTGTATCTTATGTCCCATTAATGGTGATCGCCAGATATGGGTACGTCAGTTTATCCCAGCACACATGATTTAAGAAACTCTGAATTTGCCTTTGATATTGAATTTTGCACAAACAACATTCAAGAGGTCGTAAAGGCATGGAAAACGATTGTCAGAATACAAAGTGGCAATTACCATGATAATACATTTAAAGGATACGGACAGTGGCATTCGAGTAGGGGAAAAACTGTGGTTCTCCTACCAACTGACAAGGGCAAAGGGAAGCTAGAGGTTCCCACTAAGAGAATTCTTACCGTAATGAGCCCAAATCAGCCCACTCAGCAGAAGGTTCGCGGGATAGAATACGAGCTGCGAGAAGGGAACCCCACATCAGCTAAAGAAAGACTACAACTAGGGTTCCATCAAAGTTTACCTCGAAGCATTGAGTTAAAATTGCAGCAGGCAAGAAGGGAGGTCGGTGACCAGGGAAAATAAAATAGACCGCTGGAAGTAGAGGTTCAGGACCCTAATAGAAGAATATAACAAGTAAGAAGGGAAGGAGAGAGCTCACAGACAACCTTGAAGGCGCGAGACAATCAAATATCACAACAAATGACTTCTCTACAAATCGAAATCTTGTCCCTTCGTGAAAAGGCATTGTGTTGGAGGAGAAAGAAGTACAGTTACCTCAGTATGCTCAAGAAAATCAAAGATTGAGGGAAACTATTCAGGCGCTTATGAGCTGTCTTGACAAAACTCAGAATGCTGCTGATGGGTTAATGCGAGATTATGCCCATATTAGGGAACAATACAACCAAGTGGGGTATGAATTATAGACAATGTGAAGCGCGATAACACATTGTTACGTCATAATTCAGAACATGTGCTCACCCAAGTCAGACAGGCAGCTCGAAGGGCAGATGGTTTAGCTGTAGGGCGAGAATAATAATGAAAGATCAAAAAGCTGAGCAGGAGAAAATAAGGAAAGATATTGAGGAGTTGCGTGAAAAGTTAGATGTCATCCTCCTCGCGTTGGAAAAAGGCAAGACGGTTGCGGATCCTACTACATCTAGCAACCCCGTGCATGACCAGCAAGAAATCCCGCCTTATCCACTTGGGTACGATCCACCTCTTAGGCTAGTAGCAGAGGGTTTCATGCAACAAAATACAACGTACAACCCTCTGTATGATATTCTGGTTGGTCAGTATCCACCTCCCTTTGTTAAGGGAACTCAGCAAATCCCAACCAACATCATTTTTCGAGAGCCCGAGCAAATGATGCCACCCCCTACAGTCCTTAATCTTGGTGGTCTCCTAGTCAAGACAGACCCAGTCGGACAAAGTACCCCCAGTAACGAGAAATTCGAAGTTCTAGAGGAAAGATTAATAGCAGTAGAAGGGACAGACGTTTTTGGCAACATCGATGCATCTCAGTTGTGTTTGATATCTGGATTAGTCATCCTTCTGAAGTTTAAGGTGCCAGAATTCGAGAAATATGATGGTTCTTCTTGTCCTAAGAACCACCTTATAATGTACTGCAAGAATATGGCAGCGTACGTCTAAAATGACAAACTGTTGATACACTGCTTTCAAGATAGTTTATCTGGTCCAGCTTCTCGTTGGTACATGCAATTAGATAGCTCTCATGTCGGTTCGTGGAAGAATCTGGCTGACTCCTTCCTAAAGCAATATAAGCATAACATAGACATGGCTCCAAATTGTTTGGATTTGCAGAGGATGGAAAAGAATAGCACATAAAGCTTCAAAGAGTACGCTCAAAGATGGAGGGATACGGCAGCTCAAGTCCAACCTCCTTTAACTGATAAAGAGCTTTCTTCCATGTTCATCAACACCTTAAAACAGCCCTTCTATGACCGGATGATTGGAAGCGCTTCCACAAATTTCTCTGATATTATGACCATCGAAGAAAGAATCGAGTACGGGGTCAAGCATGATCGATTAACTGGTATTGCTAGTGAGACATCAACCACGAAAAAGGCAAGTTCCTCAAAGAAGAAGGAGGGTGAGGTGCAAATGGTGGGAGCTGACCGACACTTTTGGAAACAGCAACCCTACGGTCAGACACCGCGATACACTCCATATTATTACCCAACCTCATACGGGTATAATCAGCAATATGTGAATAATACAACTTCACATTACTCCCCTTATGCTTCTCAAAATTTTCGACCCCCTACCAGTCAAAATTTCCAACCTAGGAGTCAGCAGTATAATACATTCTATACTTAGGGGCAGCAAACTAATAGAKGGGCACGTAAACAGACTCAATTCTACCCAATCCCTATGACTTATACTGAGCTTCTGCCTCAGTTATTTCGGAATAATCAATTGGCGCCTGTACCTGTAGACCTGATCAAGCCCCCATACCCAAGATGGTATGATGCAAGCTCGTTGTGACTATCACGCAGGAGCCACAGGGCATTCAACAGAGAACTGCACTGCACTGAAATACAAAGTTAAAGCTTTAATCAAGGTAGGTTGGTTGAACTTTAAAAAAGAAAATGAGCATGATGTAAGTAATAATCCGCTGCCGAATCATTAGAACCTCCAAATAAATGCAGTTGAATGCCAAGGGATCGAGTCAAAGAGTAAGACTGCAGAAATTACAACCTATGGAGGAACTATTTGAAATCCTCTTGGGCGGTGGGTATGTATCAGTGGAGTACCTATGCGCAAACCTCAAGTATAAAGGGTATGATGAAAGTCTGACGTGTCTATTCCATGCTGGGGCAAAAGAACACTCTCTAGAGTAATGTAACCATTTTAAAAAGAGAGTTCAAGAGTTGTTAGACTCAAAAGTCCTTACTGTTACAAAATCTCACCAGAAGAAATGGGTAAATGTCGTGGAGGATGTCTCGGCGGCTGAAAGCTCAAATGCCGCTCTTAAGCCAAAACCCCTCACCATATTTTACTGTGAAAAGTCTGATGCACCCAGCAGCAGTCGAAAACCGATCACTATCACGATCCCAGCTCCTTTCGAGTATAAAAGTTCTAAAGCAGTGCCTTGGAGATATGAGTGTAAGGTAACTGTCGGGTAAGAGATATCATCTTCTTCACTCTTAGTTGACAATATCACCGGGGTAGGCGGTGTGACACGAACTGGGAGATGTTATACACCGAATAGCCTGCTAAAGCGCATGAATGAGCCTACTAGTGAAAAAAAGAGAAAGCAAGTGAGAAGAAGAAGGAGAAGGTAGAGGAAGATAGGAAGGGGAAGACCAAACTCAACGAGGATGTTTATGATGAACTAGAGGAGGCAATTGCGGTAAAGGATGCAAGTCCTAAACAACTCGTGTCCGAGGAAGAGACACAAGAGTTTCTAAAGCTAATGAAGCAAAGTGAATACAAAGTTATCGAACAGCTAGGTCGGACACCCGCAAAGATCTCTATATTGTCTTTGCTGTTATCCTCTGAAGCACATCGGAATACACTGTTGGAGGTATGGAAGCAAGCTTTTGTTTCACAAGACATCACAGTGGACAATTGAGCAACGTTGTTGGGAATATAACGATATCTAATTTTATCACTTTTACAAATGAGGAGATACCACCAGAGGGTACATGACATATCAAAGCTCTCCACATCTCAGTTAAGTGTAAAAACTTCCTAGTAGCAAAAGTCTTTGTCGACCATGGATCTTCTATAAACATAATGACAAGGTCCACACTAGAGAAGTTACTAGTCGATATGTCCCATATGAGGCCTAGTACTGTGATAGTAAGAGCATTTGATGGAGCTCGCAGCACTGTTTCTAGGGACATTGAGATCCCGATCCCGATCCAGATAAGTCTTTACACCTTTGACATAACATTTCAGGTTATGGACATTACATCAACTTATAGTTTCTTGTTGGGGCGACCATGGATACATTCAGCAGRAGCAGTTCCATCCACTTTACATCAAAAAATTAAGTTTGCAGTTGAACAAAAGTTGGTGATCATATTGGGACAAGAAGACATTCTGGTCTCAAGGCTCGCTTCGATGCCATACGTTGAACCAGCAGAAGAAGCTTTTGAGTCATCATTCCAATCATTTGAGATTGCAAATGCTACAACTCTACATGGGAAGTTTGGAAGATCTAAACCACGGCTATTAGAGGCTGCCTTTAAGGGAGACAGTGGGAGTTTAGACAAGCTGATGAGGATGGCTAAGAACACAAAAAGGTTCGGGCTAGGGTATAAGCCAAATAGAGGCGACATCACCTGAGTGCAGAACAGTGAAAAAGCAAAACGTCTAGCAAGATTTGAGAATATGGAGCACGATTACCCAATGAGGACTATTCCACCTTTCAGCCACTCTTTCAGAAGTGCCGGCATAATCCATCATGAGTACGATGAGAGTTCTACAGTGGCAGCAGTGACAGAAGAAATAGAGCAAACTGGACCTTTTGTCTTCCTGTGCCCAGACGGTTTCGAGTTGAGCAATTGGAGTGTGTTAGAGCTACCGTCTTTTGTGAATAATAAGTCAAAGTAATTGTCCATTGTTTTTCCCTTCATTTTCTTAATTAATAAATTAATTTTCTATTCCATGTACATTATATCTAGACCTATTGTTTGTCTATAATTCTTCCATATCAAGAAAGTTTAAATTCATTCACTTTGTTCCTTTGCTATGCTATTTCTCTCCAGGCCAATTTATTCATTTGTTTCATTTTCTTTTCTTTTCTCCATTATCATGTCTTAAGCAGTAATACTCAGATTGAATGTGATAATAATTCGAAATACGTGCTCGATACACCTATATACAACATCGAGTCTGATGAGGAAATAGATGATGAGCCCTCAACTGAGTTATTGAGAATGCTAGAAGAAGAAGAAAAGATGTTGGGACCTCATGAGGAATTAACTGAGATAGTTAACTTAGGGTCACAAGCCGAGGCCAAAGAGGTTAAAATAGGCACTAGTATGTCTTCAGAGAGTCGCAAAAAGTTGATAGAGTTACTTCATGAATATTCTGATGTTTTTGCTTGGTCCTATCAAGATATGCCTGGTTTAGATACAGACATTGTAGTGCACAAATTGCCAATCAACCCAGAGTTCAAACCGGTGAGGCAGAAGTTACAGAAAATGAGGTCAGATATGTTGATCAGGATAAAAGATGAAGTAAGGAAACAGATTGATGCAGGGTTCCTTACGGTTTCTAATTACCCTGAGACATTGTCCATGTACCAAAGAAAAACGGACAAGTTAGGATGTGTGGATTATAGAGATTTGAATCATGCAAGTCCAAAAGACAACTTCCCGCTTCCGCATATCGATGTGTTGGTTGATAATACTCCTGGATTCTCGAACTTCTCCTTTATGGATGGGTTCTCAGGATACAATCAAATCAAGATGACACCTGAAGATCGCGAAAAAACTACATTAATTACACTATGGGGAACTTTTTGCTACAAAGTTATGTCGTTCGGGCTAAAAAATGTTGGGGCAACCTACTAGCGTGCCATGGTTACCATTTTTCATGATTTGATGCACAAAGAAATTGAAGTTTACGTGGATGATATGATTGCCAAGTCAAAACAGGGCGAGAAGCACACAACTATTTTAAGGAAGCTATTTGATCGATTGAGGAAGTTCAAATTGAAACTCAATCTCAACAAATGAATATTTGGGGCAACCACTGGAAAGCTTCTGGGCTTTGTAGTAAGCAAAGAAGGTATTAAAGTTGACCCAGATAAAGTCAAAGCAATCTTGGAGATGTCACCCTCACAGACGCAGAAAGAAGTTAGAGGATTCCTAGGACAAGGTTCATATCTCGCCTAACAGCAACTTGCGAACCCATCTTTAAATTGCTCCACAAGAACAACGATGGGGTTTGGAGTGAGGATTGTCAAGCAGCATTTGATAAGATTAAGCGGTATTTGCAGGACCCTCCAGTTCTTGTGCCACCAACTACAGGACGACCCCTTATTTTATATCTCACAGTGACTGAAAACTCAATAGGATGTGTACTGGGGTAGCATGATGATTCAGACAGGAAAGAACATGTCATATATTATTTAAGTAAGAAGTTTATCGATTGCGAAACTAGATACTCTCTAGTAGAGAAAACTTGTTGTGCTCTAGCTTGGGTTGCCCGACGTCTAAGACAATACATGTTGTTTTATACCACATGACTCATTTCAAAGATGGACCCCATAAAGTACATTTTTGAAAAGACATCTCTCTCAGGTTGAATTGCAAGATGGAAGGTTTCTCTTGTCTGAATATGATATTGTCTATGTGACTCACAAGGCCATTAAAGGGAGTGCTCTAGCCGACTACTTAGCTCAACAACCTATAAATGACTACAAATCGGTGAAGTTCGACTTTCCAGATGAGTATATCTCCACCATAACCACAGGTGAGGAAAGTTTAGACCCACAAACTTGGACCATGATGTTTGATGGTGCCTCTAAAGAGCTAGGTCATGGGATATAGGCTATATTGATATCACCTAAAGGGGATCTATACCGTCTTATTGTCAGGTTATGTTTTGACTGCACACATAATATGACTGAGTATGAAGCATGCTCCATGGGTGTCCAAGCTGCTATTGATATGAACGTCAGGAGACTCCAAGTTTTTGGGGATTCCATGCTAGTAATGTTGGGTTTTATGCCCTAAACTCGTGGTTTGTAAACATAAAACAAATATTCATTCAATAAAGTTGTTATTGATAGAATTGCATCAGTCCAAATCCAATAAACTAACATCTGAGGTTATGTCATGTAACTGGAACAGTATATAACAGATATACAGTATATATTTAATATACAGCATATATAATTGATATACAGTGTATATATATACAGTATATATTCGATATATACAGGTGGATAATGTTTCAGTAGTAATCTAAAGGAGCTATAGTATATGGATAAGGTTGGGTACCTTATTTTGACAATACTATAATATGACCCACTTTATAATAGTTACAAATGACTTCATTCAGGTCGTTCGTGTGGAGACATGCTAGTGGGGGGTATTCTATACAATGAGTTTGTATAAGACCGGATCGCGAAATAATTAATCCTTAGCTGTAACATCATTAGCTAATAGATTAATATTTCAATAGGATGACCAGGTAACTCAATCTCAATCTTGAGTGAGTTATGGACTCCTGCCTGTTAAAGTTCGTCCTTTGATTTATATGGGTGAGAGTGGCCCGTGTCGCCGACTCAATATGCCTACCATTTTGGGGACGAGATCGAGTGGGGAGCTGGGAACATAACTACACAAGATGGAATTCACTCCTTCCCGACTTTAGGGTAAGTAGATGAGTGTTCTCTTAAGTGCTGACTCCGGGACTTGAACAAGGGGCCCCACCCTCTCACTGGCCCAAGAGGGACTTCCGGTTATTGGTTGGACCATAACCGAGTTGTTCATTAGAGGATCAGCGATACTTAAGGCATAAGATGTAACACAGGGGTAAAACGGTAATTTGACCTAGCTGTGGTTACGAACACTCGTGAAGAATTGACTTACCGTTAATGATCAAAATCCGTGGACGCAAAATATTCTACAGTGAGAAGAGTGCAACTGTGGGTCTTTAGTGGAGTGACCGACAGTTAACGAATGTTGATTAATATGGTTAATAAGTTCAATCAATTAATCTTGTATCTTTGGAGCTTCTGATCTGTAGGTCCATTAGGTCCCCTTGCTAGCTCGTAAAAGATAGTTAAGAATAGTTAGTCTTGAAAAGAATTTGAATTGTTCAAATTAGTTAAAGGGAATTAAGATTAATTGTATGAGATGCAATTAATATAATGTATGTTGATATATTGCAATATAAAGCTAATTTTGAATTTGATTCAAAATTATGAGAGAGATGGATATTAGAATTTGATTCTAATATAGTTGATTAATTTAAGTTTAATTTAATTAAATATGATTTAATTAAATTAATGTGATATATTAATTTGGTTAAATTAAATTAAATTTAATTAATAATTCTTTTTTGTAATTAATTAAATTAGATTTAATTAATTATTATTTTAATTAAAATTRTTTTAGTTAAAATAAAAGAAAAAAAACATAAAAAAAAGAAAGGAAAAGGGGGAGGAAAACCTCCCACTTTCCACCATTAATGGTGGAAAATGGGGGAGGTTTTTCCATGGTGGGAAGTGAGATAGTGGTGAGTGGGGAAGTTGTGACTTCCCCACCACTCTTCCTCCCTTATAAAAAGGGAGGTTCTCCCCTTTCCTTGATGCTCTATCGGTCGCCGGTTGAACGAGTTTCGGAAACTCTACCTTGAAAACTGCTCTCTCAACCTATCAATTTCTCTTTCAATTACAAAAGGGTTCCCACAAACCAAGTTCTTAACTCCCAGAGGATAGCGATGAAGACTTTGTGGTGGCGTTGGTGTCTACATTGAAGAGGTGTCTTCAAAGATATGTATCACTAACTTCCTTTCATGTTTATATGTCTTTTCTTTGTTGTAATTCTAAAACAAATTCGAAGCACACGCGTTCACGCGCTTCCGCTGCGGGATCCGATCCCTTCAAGTAATTCATCAGTTAAGAGGAGAAATAGGAAACAAGAGACAGTAAGTTGTTGCCTTACAAACAACTCATAACAAAATTGTCACAAGAGTTTGATGAAATCTCATTTGATTATTTGCCAAGAGAAAATAATCAAATAGCAGATGCATTGGCCACATTAGCAGTGATGTTCAATTTAGAACTCGATGAGGAGGTCCGTCTGATTAAAGTTGGGAGGAGATATGTCCCAGCTTCTTGTATGAGCATTGAAGAAGAACCTGTTGTATACGGTTTATGCTACCAATTCTTATATGCGCAAGTATACACAATCGTCGTAGCAAGTAATAAAAGTTCGAATCCACAGAGACTAAGTGCCCAAATACTCAATATTCACCTAAGAAAACAGTGCATTAAACTAACAATTTAGTTTCTTCTGAATATATGCTAAAATAAACAGTAAAGAAGGAGGTTTAAATATGTTTATAAACACACTGAATCTGCGTTAAAACTACCAAACATAAACAATCAACGAGTAACTTCTTATGAAAATAAGGGCGTAAGAGGGAGAGAACATCGACTCTTTCTGGGCTACTCTAACGATGCTGCAACACTAATGTAGTGAATGCAGTGGTCAAACAGACAAGATGCTTTTCCAAACACCCAAGTTTTTCTACCATTAGAGTTTTTAGACAAACAATAACAACATATATGAACAGTTTTTATAACCAAGCTAGATGATGCTTATCCCTAAATTATCACACTCTAAACTCAAGTAGATTCTAACTCGAGATGAAGTTTTTCGCTCCCTAATACATTTTTCCAAAGGTTATTAAGAAGATATTTCAATATGGTGATCAAGCACATCAAAAATAGAGTGATACAACAACTTCAAATCAAAACACACTATTATTAATGCAAAACAACAAAGTTACAGCCCTTGAAATGAGTTCACAACATCTCCCCTTACACAAGGTTTTTAGCTAGACAATGTCATAAGGAGATTCAAAAATATAAGAATAAAAACAATACAAAGAGCTTAAAAGATGAAGAGAGGGAGCTAAAGATCAGCTCTCAACAAGAGTTCTCAGCTTCTTTCTCAGCTACAGTTGTCTGGTCTTCTTCTCCTCTTGACTTCCTCGAACGGTTGGAGAGGTTTTCTTGAAGTGAGGGTTGAGTGATTCCAAGAATGAAGAAGGGAATTGTCTTGTGTGTGTGGAGGCTTCTTTTCTTATGAGCATTTATACCTCCTTTCGATTTTAGGGCAACAAAACAAGCCCTGTGGGGCCCAGCTCTCACTCCCAGGTGAAACCTCCCGTTACTGTGGTAAATTTCGTTGAGAAGTTTTTCACTACCAGCTTGCTGCTTTTTGTCTTTTTCTTGACCCGATGCTTTAACATCAGCAAAACTGCAGCAAAATGCTTAAAATTATATTATTTATATAAGCTCTAGCACTATATAGGAGAACCTTGATTTAATTTCTAAATTAGGCACAATTCAATGAATACGGGGGTTAGATTAGGCTATCTTTAGCTATTTTATGCAAATTTTAAACACAAATAACTCTATTTAGGAGAGTTATCAAAACCCGACGGCAACCTCTGGTTTCATGACATCAAGCAATATATCAAGAGTAAAGATTATCCACCCAATGCTTCAGAAAATGATAAGCGCGCCCTCCGTAAGATGACATTGAAAGTTTTCTTAAATGGAGAGATACTGTACAAGAGAAACCATAACATGGTTCTCCTAAGGTGCGTCGAAGGAAGAGAGGCCAATAAGATTATGGAGCAAATCCATGAAGGAGTTTGTGGCACTCATGCAAATGGGCACATGATGACTAGACAAATTTTAAGAGGTGGCTATTACTAGTTGACTATGAAGACAGATTGTATCAAATATGCAAGAAAATGTCACAAATGTCAAATTTATTCAGACAAGACTCATGCTTCTGTTTCTCATTTGCATACTTTGACAGCTCCTCGACCCTTCTCTATGTGGGGCATGGACGTGATAGAACCTATCGAACCTAAAGCATCAATTGGGCACCGATTTATTTTGGTAGCCATAGATTATTTTACTAAGTAGGTAGAAGCAGCTTTTTACCGAGATGTGACAAAAAGAGTTGTAGTCATATTCATCAAGAAAGAAATTATTTGTCGTTATGGTCTTCCTGAAACCATAATTTCTGATAATGCAAGGAATTTGAACAACAAATTGATGAGCGAGCTCTGCGAGCAGTTTAAGATCAAACATCTCAACTCAACCCCTTATTGACCCAAGATGAATGGTGCAGTGGAAGCCACCAACAAAAACATAAAAAGAATCGTTGAAAAGATGACTGTAACTTACAGGGACTTGCATGAAATGCTTACGTTTGCCTTACATGGTTATCGCAACTCAGTCCGTACTTCAACTGGGGCAATACCATTTTGATTAGTTTATGGTATGGAAGTTGTTCTCCCCGTTGAATTATAAATTCCATCATTAAGAGTTACCATGCAAGTTAAGTTACAAGAGGCTAAATGGGTCAAAAGGCGTTATGAACAGCTAAATTTTGTAGAAGAAAAGAGGTTGACGACATTATGCTGAGGAAAACTTTACCAAAGAAGAATGATGAAAGTCTATGATAAGAAGATACGCCGAAGAAGGTTTAGAGAGGGAGATTTGGTTCTAAAAAGAATCCTTCCGTTGCAGAAAGATCATCGAGGCACATGGACCCCGAATTATGAAGGACCATTTGTGGTGAAAAAAAGCTTTCTCTGGAGGAGCACTAGTACTTATGGCCAACATGGATGGCAGTGAGTTTTTAAATCCAGTCAATTCAGATCATATTCGAAAGTATTATGCATAATTTCCCGTGTATCTCGGAAAACTTCACTTTGATCTCAGTATTTTACTTGAAAGGCATTTTGTGTATCCATTCTCCATTATAGCCTACAAATTTGAACAACATCTTTGAGATATGTGTCCTTTGTCATAATTGGAAATCCCGTTTATAAATTCGGTTCTCTATTTGTCTCTTTCTATTTATGAATGACGGTAGTTGCTTACATTCACGTTCTCCAAGGTCACTTGTTACTTGAAATCAATGTAGGGGCACACGAAGCCTAAAAGTAAAGATATTTATTCTCTAGAACCATTAGGACAAATATGACATTACAAAGTTATCAAGAGCAAAGTCGTCATCCCATTTAAGGAGTATTTGTCCAAGTCTCAGTTTGTCTGTGTACTCTCGATCCAGTTAAAAAGGTTTTTGAAAGAAAACGAAATGCGGTGACCGAGCTATCTGGACAATCCCAAGTTTATATTATAAAAGCAAGTGATTTCACTATTTTTTTTACATCCAAGATAAAATTTCATGTTATCATCATGCGTCAAACACACATTTCATGAATCGTTTCATGCATTCTACATTTTCCTTGAATAAGTCTCCAAAAAGCCCAAGGGCAAGAAATTTCGTGACATTTCATTTTGCTCAAGCAAGCGTGTTTATTTATCTTTGATTTTATCGTGAGTTAAATCGAACCCGATCAAAGATCGTGGTCGAAGCCTGTGTCAAGCCAAGTCCATTGCTTTTTATTTTATCGTTGGTTAAATCGAACCCGATCAAAGATCGTGGTCGAAGCCTGTGTCAAGTCATGCCTGTTGCATTTTAATTTCTTGTTGGTTAAATCGAACCCAATCAAAGATCGTGATCAAGCCTGTCCAGCAGGGTGTGTCATTCTAACCTTCTTTTAAGTAAAAATCTCACCTTCCCAATACTTTGTCTTTTGTCTTTGCCTACCTTTTTGGTTCTGTAAGTATATATAAATGGGGACAGACTGTAGACACCATATTTAGTCTGGCTCTCTTTTGTTAAAAAAAAATATATTATTTTTTCTTTTTAAAAGAATTTGATTTATAATTAAAATAACAAATAAATAAAAAATATTTGGTTTTAAATAAAAAATTTTGTTAAAAAACATTTGTTTTAATTTAAAAAGGATTTTCTTTTTATTAATATTTGATTTTAAGTTTGTTTTGTTTTCTCGTCAAAACCCTTATTACGTGGCTTTTTCTTCTCTAAGCGTTTTTTACTCGTACAATTTTACCGTTACTTTTTTGGGTATTTAAGAGGGGAGACCACAGAGATGAGTAATACAAACACCATTAATTTTATTTTCATTTTTCAACATTTCTCTCTCTTCAATTTCAATCACCCATTTTCTTTTTCTTTTACCTTTTTTTTTCCTTCCTTTTCATTTCTCTGTCTACCATTCTTCTTCTTCCTCCACCTTCTTCTTCCTCATTTTCACTCTCAAGCCTCTAAAATCCAAACCTTCGACGACCACGATCGAATTCGGCGAACACACCGGTGTTGTAGATCCAGCGGCGTTTGCAGACTCCGGCGGGCACTCCGGCAACGGCATGAACAGTGAGCCGACGACAAACCCATTCGGATCTACACCTCCACGACCTCAAAAGCAGATTCGGTGACACCTCGAACTCCTCAGTGGCGTCCCAAGCGAACAACATCAACCACTTCGGGCAGCGTCTTCCACATCAGTTTCCAACGACCCACAATATTCCGGCGAGCTCCAATAAAACTATCTAGGTAGAAGGTGAGTTTGAAAATAGAAAGAAGAAAACTAAAAAAGAAGAAGAGAACGTTATAGAATGAAACTTTAAAAAAAAATAAATAGATATTTTTGGGATGAAAGTTTTTTTTGGAAAGAATAAGATTTTTAAAATAATAAGATTTTGTTTTCTTCTTTCCTTTCAAATATGATTTTTAAAGATTTTGTTTTTATGTTGTACTTAAATATGATTTTTAAAGATTTTGTTTTTATGTTTTAAATAATGTTTTTAAAATACAAAATAAGTAGGAAAAGTTTTATCTTAAAATAAAAAAAATTAATAAATTTTATTTTAATAAATTTTATCGAAAAATGGTAAAAGATTTTGTTTTAATCTTAAATAAATGTTCTTAAATTAATAATGTTTTTAAAAGGAAAATTTTTAAGAAAGGTCAAATTAAGTTTCAGGAAAGTAAATAAAAGATTGAAAAGAAAACAAATTTTATTTTTAATAATGAATCTCAAGTGCAAAGTCAATTAATATTTGTTTTTAAAATGAAAGATTTGTCAAACAAGTTTTGAAGAAAAAAATGAATAAGATTTCATTTTTAAATAAGTTTGTTTTAAATAGGAATTTTTAAATAAGTTTGTTTTATACGAATTTCAAATCTAAAACAAAATAAAAGTTTTTTTCTTAAGGCCCGTTTCATAACCATTTCGTTTTCAGTTTTTTGTTTTTTGTTTTTAGTTTTTAAAAAATAGGGTTGTTTGGGGCTCGATTGGTAACATTTCCGTTTCTTGTTTCTCGTTTCTAATTTTCTTAAGAAATCTAAGCATTTTACAACTAACTTTCTTTCTTGTTTCTGCTGTTTTGGGAACATTCTAACAATTGTATAGAAATTTTGGGAACAACCAAAACAAGTTTCTCCTTTCTTGTTCCCATTTCCAATTTGTTCCAAAACATAAACAAAAACATTATTTTATCATATTTGAATTCTTTGAGGTTGGAACAATGAAATATATTTTTCTTAATTAAAAATAAAGAAACAGGAACAAGAAACATGAACGTTACCAAACGAGTCATTGGTAACCAATTCAATTTTCTATTTTTTTTTTCAAAAACCATTTTGAAATCCTATGTAAATTTCAAAAATAAAAAAAATATTTTCCAAAAACTGATTTCTATTTTTCAAATTCTAATTTTTTCTTCTAATACTCAAATTTTTTTTCTTTATCATATTTATCTCTAACAAAATTCTTTCACACTCTAAAATTTTTTCTTTTTAATTTTCTCTCTACAAAATTTATTCTTTTCTCTCTAAAATTTTCATATTTTGAATATTTATTATTATTTGTCTCTCTTTAAAAATTTAATATTTTTTCGAAATTTTTTCTCTCTAAAATTTCATTTTTTATAACTTTTCTTTCTCTCTTCCTAATCTATTTTTCTTCTRAAAATTATATTTTCTCTTCTGGTTCAATTTTTTTTACTATAACTTTAATTTATTTTTGTATTGATTTATTTTCTCTAAAAATTATATTTTAAATCTTGTTTTTATCTCTAAATTTTTTTCACTCTAATTTTTCTCTTTCTTTCTAATTTTTTTCTTTTTTTCTTTACATATCTTTTGCTCTCTACTTTACTTTTTTTCTCTAAATTTTTTCTCCTTTTGTCTTTAATTGTTCTTTCACTCATTTTTTTTTCTAAATCTTTATCTCTCTAAAATTTATCTTCTAAAAGTTTATTTACATTTGTCTAAACTTGTATTTTCATATCTTTACATTAGGGATGACAAAAATTTCCGCACGGTCGGATGCAAAAAATAGGAAATGCATGTCCCGACCCCAACCCCGTCCCCGATTCCATTTTTTAATATATATTTATTATACTTTTTTATTTTTTAAATTCTAAAAATAATTAAGAACAATTATAAAACCGATAATTTTTATCGAAAACATCTCTCAGGGTGAAGAACAAGGTGGAGATAGGAATTAAAAATTTTCACTGAGTACGAGAATGGGGAGAGCATCCTCACTCTCACCCACATCATTGTCATCTCTACTCCACATATAATTTTCTCTCTCTAATACGTATTTTCAATTTTCTAACTTTTTAAAAACAGAAAACTAAAAATGGCTACCAAACATGTTTGGTTTTCTGTTTTTTAAAAACAAAAAACAAAAAATTGTTATCAAATATATATGGAACCAAAAACCAAAAACCAAAAACAAAAAACAGAAATGGTTATCAAACGGACCCTTAAATTTTCGTTTATAGTTTTTGTTTTTTTTTAAACAAAGATTAAAACTAAAAGGTTTGTATTTTGAAAAGGAAATTTAGTTTACATCTTTAGGTGTTGGCATAGTGATAGCGGGCGCGTTGTTGAGATCCCCAATACAAGTTCAAACCCTTATATTTTTATCATTGCTTTTAAGAATTATTTCGAAAACTCCAATGACGGAAATTGGAACCTAATGGCCTTCGTGCCACTCATATCTATTAATTCATAAAATAATAGGATAATTTTTGACAAAATGTGTACTGTTTTGGAACTGGTGTCGTATGGTGCTAACAGGTCGACTCCAGAACCAAAAATTTTGTTTTCGTAGACCAAGTTTTTTTTTATTGGTGGCAACTCCAAACTCTTATCTCGAAAGAGACCCTTTAGGGGATGAGGTCGGCTGCTCCGCGTCGCGATGACGTTGCGACACAATTTATCCCAATATTATCAAGAGCATTGATCCACATAATCAAGTAATAAAGATTAATGCAAAAAATATTCTCAAATTACTCAAAGCATTTAATTTAATCAACAATAAAATTCAAGAAACTAATTCAACTTCTCTGACCCATTAGAGATATAATTTCTATAAGGTATATCAATAGCATAATAATCTCAACAAAAAATTTAAAAATATTGAATGTGTCATTTTCCTTCGTTGGATTCAAGCAAGCCACAATAGTTGTTTCATTTGAATTACTTTCTCATTTGAAGTCCAAGCAACTATTTGCTTCTTGAAATCAAACGTACAAAGAAAAAGTTCAACCAAAAGATTTCTGGTATTCATTTCTTGAGTCCATCATTGTTTGAGTATAGATTTTTGAACTCATTTCAAATTTGTTCCAACATTTTTAGTATTCATTTTTGACAAATAACAAGTATTGAATTTATGACCAATTTTGCCACAAGAATGACATACAATATTAGGCAAGAATTTTCTTTTAACAAATTGATTTGGAACAATACTTTTCATATAGAAATTCTTCTTTGGAGCACTTTTTAATTTAAAACAATTTGGCCTAATATGACATTTAATTCCACAATAATGACAAGTAAGCACAAATTTGATCTTTCATGAACATGCTTAGGCACCAACAGTATGCATATAATTAGCTCTAGCATAAGCATGTTTAGACACAATGTTCGATTTTGTACGCATATTTCAATCATTTCCATGCTTATTCACAAATTTCCCGACATGGTCCAATTTTGATCTAGTGTGAAATTTTCTAGACAAAAATTTTGAACTTTCACATATATTTCTAGATTTTTCATGCTTTGGCATAAATTTAGATTCAACAAGATTATGTACATTGGGTAAAGCATCTTTAAAGATAGAAGGGGTAGCCTTAATCAAAGTAGTCTTGTGGCTAGAAAAATTAGAATTTTTATACACATAACCTAATCCCATTTTATCATTAAAATGTTTACTCATTTCTATAATCTTATCTAACTTTTGTGCACCTATAGTCAATTTTTTAATAGACTCCTTTTGCAATTTCAACCTCTTTATTAGCAAGTAATTATTTTTCTTTAAGCATACGCAAAATATCATTCTTCTTATGACACTATCACATTCATGAAAATTAATTTTGTCAATAAAAGAAATTTTTTTTTTCTAAAAATGAATTGTTAGTTTCCAAAAGAACAATTTCATCTTTCAAACTAGTAATTTTATCTTTTAATTATATTGAAAAATATTCAATTTTCTCTCTTTTTTTTATATTTTTCAAATCATTCCATCCAACTTTTAATTCATATGCTAAAGATTTGAGATCTCCATTTTCTTTCTCAAAGTAATTTAAACCTACCATTCGAAATATTTTTCTCATCACAACAATCATCATGCAAAACATCTTTAGTGSCTCTATTTTTCAAGCAAGAATTTTCCTCTACCAAAGATTTATTCTTAATAGATAAAATATTGTACTTCTTTGATAGCCTAATATATTTAGAGCTAACTTTCTCTAAATCATGTTGCATACTTTCAAAAGCACCATACAATTCATCATAAGTTGGAGATTTGTGAGTTACCCCATCCTCACCACTTTCAACATCACTCCCGTCGTTTGAACGAGTCATCGACCTCTTCTTCTCTTGTTAATTCATCTATAGTTTCTTCTCCATTGTTCCTGCTTTTGAATATTTGCAATATTGTTCTACTTCATCTTGATACCACCAATTTCGTGCTATGGAGGTTTCAAATTACTCCAATCCTTACAGCACACTCACTTTTTGGTCATGTTGATGGTTCGATTCTAGCTCCATAAAAGTTTGTTCGTGGTTCTGATAACTCCATCACAAATCAAGTTAGTGCTGAATTTCTTAATTGGAGTGCTTGTGATCAGGCTCTTATCACTTTGATAAATGCTACGCTTTCTCGTTCAGCCATTGGGCATGTCGTTGGAACAACTTCATCTAGTGAGTTGTGGAAGTCTCTCAAAAAAAGATATGCTTCTCATTCTCGTTCCGACATCATTGAGTTGTGATCTGAGTTGTACACAATCAAGAAGCTACCTTTTGAATCAATTGAGATGTATATCTGACGAATCAAAGATATTGTTGATAAACTTACTGCCGTCTCAGTTCAAATTGATGATGAGAAAATCTTGATCCACTCTCATGGGCTTACATCTGATTGTAATGCTTTTTGCACATCAATTCGCACTCGGAAGGATTATCTCACTCTTGAAGAACTTCATGTGATGCTACAGTTTGAAGAAAAAACTCTTGCTCAACAGGCTAAGGTTCCTGAGCTTCTTCCCACTACGACGACTGCTTTTTTAGGCCATCAAAATTTTAGAGGTGGACACTTTAATCGAGGTCGTGGTAACTATCCAAGTACTCAGTGGAAACAATGGCGGCAGATGTAACTATCCAAATTCTAATTCCTTCAGGGGGAGGTAATTCTCAACCCTTTATCTATGGGGGAAATGGTCGTGGATTCTAATGGGGGACGTGTTTTCTGTCAAATTTGTAACAAGCCCGATCACACCGCTCTTGATTATTATAACAGGATGAACTTCTCCTATCAAGGCTGTCGTCCTTCGGCTCAATTGGTTGCAATGGCAGTACATGCTATGCCTATTGGTTCTTCTACTAAATCTCCTTTCTTTTGGTTGACATATAGTGGGTGTAATGCTCATATTACAAGCGAGTTGACTAATTTGAATCTTATGAATAATTATAATGGCAAGGAGGACGCAGTTGTTGTTGGAAATAGGCAAACTAATTAACCTATATAACAAATTTATATAAAAAAACTCATTAATTTAAGCAACTAATTAACAATTAAATAATTAATCCTATAACACCCTCCTCAAACTTATGTCACAAAGATGACATAAGTTTGCCACGAAAGGAAAGAAAGGTAGGGGTAGCCAAAGCTTGCTAAACAAGTCTGCAATTTGATCTTTGGAAGATGCAAAACCAACACACAAATCCTTCCAAACCACCTTCTTACGAACAAAGTGATAATCAACTTCTATATGCTTGGTGCGAGCATGAAAGACTATATTAACGGTGAGAGAAATACCTGAGACATTGTCACACCATAAAACGAGATGATTTTGGAGGCAAATGTGAAGATCACAAAGGAGTAGACATAACCAATAAAAATCAGCCGCAGTGGTCGCCTAAGATCTATATTTTGCCTCAGTAGAAGATCAAGAAACTATTTGTTGCTTTTTAGCAAACCAAGAAATAAATCGATTGTCTAGCAAGAAACTACCAAGAAGGGCGACAAAATCGATTGTCTAGCGGCGATCATGAGTATCACCGATCCAGTCAGCATCACAGTAGGTTGTAAGAGACAAATCTCTTGGACGAAACAAGACATCAAGATCCCTCGTACCACATAAATAATAAAAAATCCTTTTAACAACAGTATAATGGACTTTAGAAAGATTTTGCATAAATTGACTTACTTTATTAACTGCAAAAGCGATATCCCATCTGGTAAAAGTAAGATATTGTAGTGATCCCACAAGTTGTCGATATAAGGAAACATTGGAGAAAGGAGGAGCTGAAGTAATGAAATCCACGACAGCAAACATAGGAGTGACACAAGCTTGACAGTTACTAATGCTGGAATTGGTATTCTTCATACTCATTCTTATGACTTTCACATTTCCAATATATAGCAATTGCCTATGCAACTTTTATTCTGATAGTTCCTTGTTAAGGACTAGATCACAGGAAGAATCTTGTACTAGGGCGATAGTGAAAATGACTAATATCCCATTCCCTGTTCTTTGGCTTCATCAACTGCGTCATCCAAAAATTATGCAATTTTTTTTTTTTTTACAAATAAGGAGTGTTTCTTAGTTTGACTCCTTATATGTAGTCATGTATCTTTAGGTTGTTATTTAGTTTCAATTTGTAAAACGATAATTTCGTCAAACTGGGACCATGAATCACTATGTTAAGAAGTATGTGAATAGTTATGGTTATATCCATAAACATAAATAATCTTGCATAAGAATGCAACCCCTGGTCGCAAGAGTGTGTGTTCTAGATCTCAAACTTTGATGGGTCTGCTTTAGATTTATTTCTACAATTTGGTTGTTTTACTTTGTTGATTCTATTATTTATTCTTTGTTTTATGTTTTGTTGCTGTCTTTCCTATTCATGTTTCTATTGCATTTTTACTTACAAGTATATATCTTTTTATCTTTTTTTCCCCTCATGTCAAACTGTGAGATTCCTTTTCTTTGAAATATAACTAACTTTTGCCAAAAAAAAATTAAATATTGTTTATGCAAGGATATGTACAACAGTGTATTTCTGATTGCAGCTCGAACTCGGTTTCCGGACCAATCTGAACACTTGTGCGGACCTGCACAAAAAGGTGAGCACTCCGACGATCAAGTCAGAATAGGTCAGATTCTCAGTTTAGTTCGAGGTAAAAAATCATCGTACCTGATCATGGAGTGAGGTCCTCTACTTATGGGTGGTAGTCCCGTTAATCTCGCGACGGTTACACCCGGTGATCTCGGGACCGACGGTTTCACCCGGTAATCTCGGGACCGACGGTTACACCCGATAATCACGCCGCTGACAGTTGCTCACATCGGACCCGCCGAGTTTCCCGGTAGATCGGACCTTGACCAGGTCGCACCTCGACCCTCATACTTAGCACCTGTCAACGCTAGTGGTGGTAATCTCGGCGGTTCGAGCTGGGCATGACTCATGAGTCATCTGGGAACACCAATAGCTGTCCTCCACGTGTCCAGGGTATTTTCTCCCCCAAACATTGGCCCCCTCTCTGTCTGGTTCGATCTCGACCTGGCAGAGAAGTTCATTCGACCCACTTTGGACATGTGGCGACTTCCTATTCGTGGGAAAATATAACTGTTGCGGTAGATTTATCGTCGGAATATTCAAATATTCCGACGCTTCGAATTTTCGGGAAGATCCCAGCCGCTCGTTGATTACACGTGTACGGTGGGAAAATTTTTCCGATGAGCTATAAATACCCCCAATCCTTCAGGTCATACCTTACG
>NW_019104544.1:953523-978827 GCF_001995035.1 Momordica charantia
GTGCAATGGCCGTGCTGGCTGCGTCGGTCGTGCAATCGGGTTACAGGCAGAGGAGAGCGTCGCTTTCGGAAGCTATTTACCAATAAGAATAGGAAATTGCACAATTATTGCCCGGTTTTTTGTGGGTTTTTCTCCGACCCAAGCTCGAAAGAGGTCTTACTTCGATTCGTACTTTTTTGGTAAATTATCCCTCAATAGCATATATATTTGACAAAAATTTTATGAGTTCGAATCCCTGCCTACATGCATGTTGTGTTGGAAAGAAATAAAAGAAGAAGAAAAAGATGGACTATTATAAATATTGAAAATCTGACTTCTGTGTGTAGGAGTTGATTTAAAATCTGTGAACTCCACATGAAAACATAAATAAAGTTGCAGTAGTGGAGGATGTTATTTAAAGTTAGTTAAGTCAGTTTCTTGAGGCGTGGCATCCGCCACGTGTCAGAAGAAGAAAGGGAGCGGGTGAGTGATGTAAAGTGAATGGCAGGTGAGGATAGCAGAGCTCAGATACTTTAGTTTTTTGGGAAAACAAAGTAATAAAAAAAGGCGTTTGGACAGCGTAGATCCATGGCGGTGCCGTTGCTTTGCTCTATAAGCTTTTCTTTAGCTGAAACGCTCACTCTCTCACCAAGGGACACAGATTTCTAGAGAGAGAAACAGAGATTCTTTTGCTCATTTTCTACTGCTGTTCAACTCCAATCAACCCTCCATCCATTATTTGTTTGTTTGTTTGTTATCCTTTCAACTTCTCCTTCTAATCCATTCATCATCATAAACGCTAACCCAGAGAGCTCTTCATTCTTTCTCAAAAATGCTGATTCTCTTTTAGGGTTTTCCATTTTTTCAGTTCTTTACTCTAATCTGGTAAGCTTTTTCCCTTCTCTGCTGTTTTTGGGTCTTGGGTCTTTTTGTTGAGATCTGTGTTGAACTCATTTCATTTTAGTTTAATGTCTATGACTTCGCAAATCTTCTCTTATTTTGCTCCAATCAGTTTGTAGTCAGCTGGGTTTCACATTGAGTACCATTTTAGTTAAATGGTTCAACGTTTTATGAACTGGATTATTCAATTATGTAGTAAGGTTCTTAAGCTTGTTTTTTCCCCTTTCAGAGTGGCTTATGGTTCCAACATCGAAGAGCCTTCTTGATTTCTATCCGTGCTTCTATTGGTGCAGTATGCCTAAAGAGTTCCAGAGATTGTAGAGCATTGAGGGGTTTGGTCTATCTGACAACTTGTCGCTTCCACAGCGATCTTAAAAATATTTAGGAGGTTGTTTATCTCTGTTATTTATTATATAATTCTCTACTTCCTTTTTTTAAAAATAAATTTTTAGTGTAGGAGATTTTTATTTTTCTTTATGAAATCATGCTCAACAATAGTTGTTCTTGAACATTAGTAAGTGAAGCGTTTTACAAATGAACAACGCGCTGCATAACCTAAGGATGGACCTGTTGTTGGTTCATTTCAGTGATTGAATTTGTACTTATATTGAGTTTTTACTTTGTCATATGTGATAAGTAGTTATTTTCTGTGCATTACCTAATCTCTTGAGTAGGAACATCACGTAAATTTGGAGTAAGAATGTCAGGAAGACTTTAGATATAGTTTCTTCTCTCACAAGTTCCTGTGGTAAATGGAATTTGTTTTTATTTTTTTTAAATACTTCTTTTAGCTTTGAGGATTCCTGTTAAAAATTACCACTTGATTGCCTTTATTTTCTTTCATAAATATTTTCCGAGTCTTTGAGATACTATAGACGTCCTTTCAGCTTGCAATCTGCCTCTTCTAATCTTACGTTTTATTTTGTTTTGTATTTTTTTTTAATAAGGGATAATAAACATGGCTGCCGAACTAGTCAACTCTGCAACAAGTGAGAAACTGGCTGAAACAGATTGGATGAAGAATATTGAAATCTGTGAATTAGTTGCTCGTGATCAAAGGTGTGCCATATAATGTTCTTGTCGTATCTTTTCCCAGTTTGTTTGGTTTTATAAGAAAGAAACTTATTTGGAGTTTGTCTAAAAAGCATGTTAGGATAGATGAGATTTAAAGTAGGCATTTATGAACTCCTAACCCATATATTAGATGGATGGATGAAAATATCACTTTATGCAATTATGCCTTAATAATATCTCATCGCCATAGTTCTAGTCCTCATAAAAGAGATGGTCTTATTTATTTATTTTGGATAAGAAACACTATATTAAAAAAACTCAAAAGAGAAGAACAACCTAAAAGCTGAGGGTGGTGATCATCCTCCCCACAAATTAAGCAATTGTAGCTTTTCAATAATTTACAATCATATTGAGATTGTAATTACAAAAAAATTTATTGTGGTTTGTAGTCCACCAAGAAGCAGTTTGCTGTACACTATTACAAAAACAATCCTCTAAAGATTTTTTTACTTCAAAAAGTCTACAATTTTGTTCTCTCATAGCAGCCAAAGCAAGGCCCAAACTGCACAATTTCAAAGAATATTAGCTTTGACCTTACGAAGAGAGCCACCAAAATTCTCCAAAAAA
This sequence comes from Momordica charantia, assembly GCF_001995035.1. Next base: position 956,044 of record NW_019104544.1, read on the forward strand.
ATAAAATCATCTAATTTGTACCGGGGGGGCATATAGATAACCCAAACAGAGATCTAATTAAAGACCAGACCCCATAAGTAGAAGAACAGTACAGAAAATGTGATCCACCGTTTCTTCACTTCTATCACAAAGGCAGCACTTGCTATTTATTTGTATTTTGCTGTTTTTTTTCCTTTCTTTTTCACTGTTTTGAGAGTTTGTATCTTTGAACAATTTCTTGTTCATTTTCATTTCATCAATGAAAAGTTTGTATCTTGTTCCAAAAATCACAAAGGCAGCAACCAAGAGACATAACGTTTTTGGGCTGTATTCACGCTTCTGTAGGAAACATTTGACTTTCTTGGACTCTTTTAAATTCCAAATGGAGTTCACCATAGGGGCATTGAGCAACCAAAGGCTTAACAAGAAGGGAAAAGGCAGATTTGACTGAAAAAGTTCTGCCGCTATCTGCCTACCACCAGATTTTTTCTTTCCCCTGCCCTATTTGCATTAAGTCCAACTTCTCTGTTAGTGAAATCCATCTAGGAATCTACCTATCAAATAAATTTCTTCTCAAGCCAAAATCCCCAGTGTTGGAATTTTCCACCTGGCAATCAGCAATTGAACAACCTTTTCTAGAAGATAAACCGTAAAGCTCTGGAAAAAGAGAGGATAGGGAGGAGGTCTCAACCGAAGCATCTTCCCAAAACCTCACCCTTCTCCCATTCAAAGTTTTAAATGTCACAAACATCAGAAATCCCTGCTTATTTTTGTCAATATTGACCCACTGGTTAATATTGAATTCCCCTCCTACATACCCACTACTACAATACCACAAAGCCAAATTAATCCCTGCCGTAAAAATATCCTTTTCTTACTTGGGCCATAAACATTTGTAATCCTACCCTCTTTTCCATCCCCAGAAACAACCTTAATTGAAAGATATGCCCACCCTTCAAAGCTTCCACCACTTTGGTTTTTCTTTTCATTCCAAAAAATGCTGAATCTGTGCTGAAAATTATGCTTTCTGTAGGATACTTATAAAAACATTGCTAATTTTATGTGATTAAATATTGAACTGGAGGTGATTTATTGTGCTACTTTAACCATCATAGGATGACCCAAGTGGCCAATGAGGGCCAATGTAAAGAGTAAAGGACTTAGAGGGAATGAGTTCAGACCATGGTGGCCACCTACCTAGGATTTAATATCCTACGAGTTTCCTTGTCAACCAACTGTAGTAAGGTCAGGCGGTAGACCCGTGAATAGTCGAGGTGCGCGTAAGCTGGCCTGAACACACGGATATAAAAAAAAAATTATTGTGCTACTTTTGTGAATCTCCTGTTTCTTTTCTAAATATAAATATATTTTTCTTGGTCACCCATGGCTTCCTAAAAATTTATTTCGTGTCAATAAAATGAAACTTCTAGGAAAAAGAGGAATTCAGACATGCACTTGTGTGGTTGCTTGTAGACCTGCCCATTTTTATTCTTGACTTAAAAAGTATTCTGGCTCTATCTGCCTCTAATCATATAACTTGATATGTTTCATGACATGTGGAATGCTTGGTTCATGCTATAAACATTCACATTTACAAGCCAATGTGGTGTAAAATACATTTTATAAACATGTCATTTTCTTTATATGCCTTTCTTGGCTCTACTTCTGCAGGCAAGCTAAAGATGTCGTAAAAGCAATAAAAAAAAGAATAGGAAGTAAGACCGCAAACACACAACTTTATGCAGTTTTGGTAAGAAATATATTTATATTGTTATGTTGATTCCTTTTGTCATTTAATATAAAATTATGTGCTTTCTTTCATGCTTATATGCATCCACTCCATTAGGAAAAAGTATGCAAATGAATACTAGGCCTTTCATCCTGAATCACGAGTAAGAAAGAGAACTAGAAAGCATCTAGATGGTGGGGTGGGAAGGATGGCAATATCCATCCTTAGCTTTATTCTCCAACTTCACTCCACCAAGAAGTTGAAAGATATTCTCCTTTGATCTTTCAGACTTTCACAGAACCCAAGAATTATCAAACGATGTGAGATTACCAAGATGTTATTTGATAAGAGTGAATCTTTGTCTTTGAGTCCCTAGTGGGCTTACTCTGTAAAGTAGATGATCTTCTTCGTCAATTTGTGTTTCGATCCTAAGTTGAGGTTCGTTTGGTCTTGTTCCAGTCCATCTTGGCTATGTAATGTGAAAAAGGAAAGAAGGGGTTTTGTTTTTGAGGGAACTTTTCCGAGTTTGGATTGGGTTTAATTTATTAGATCTTCAGAATCCCGCAAGGAATTTTATAATTTTCTTCTCTTATTAATTCGAGAGATTTTTTGGTTCACTGCTTGGTCTTTGCTTATAGGTTCGACATCTAGTTGTATTTTTCCTATTCTATTCATAATTAAAGTTTTTCTTGTTAGGGAAAAAAGAGGAGAAAAAGAAGGTCTAGAACGATTATATTTTGATGAAGCTTTGATCTTTAACTAAATTTGTCCTCAGTACAAAACATTCTTCATATGTCATTCTGATGCTCCATTGCTGGACACCACACCATCAATATTTTGAACTTTTGTGCAGTTACTTGAAATGTTGATGAACAATATTGGAGAACCGATTCATAAGCAGGTGATTGATTCGGGGGTTCTCCCTATTCTTGTGAAGACAGTGAAGAAAAAGGTGTAAATTTGTTCTATTTTATTTACAGCAAATTGTTGACCAGTAATTTTTCTTTAGAGTCATGGGCATGAACAGGATTATGGATATGGCGGCAATTTCCAGAAAATTAGGACATGAATATAACCGCTATAATAATTGAATATTTTTGTGTATCTCAACAAATTTACATCAGATATTTGTTTTATTTTATAATGTACAAGGCAATATAAAAAAAAGTGATGTAACTTCTATTGTTTCAAGAAGTTAATTATGTTTATACGATCATGTGCTTAAAAAATAAGTTAAAATAATTTTCACTCTCAAAATTTATTATCTCTCTGGCATTTTGTTTTTCTCCAACAACGCTTTTAAAAGAAAAATAATTTAACACTCTAATTTAAGTTTCATGTGTCTGAGTGTGGCTAGAGTGCCTGTGACCCAAATTTAGATGGTGGTTCTTCATAGCTTTTTCTAGTGGTATTTTTCTTTCTTTCTTAACAATTTCCTGATTTTTCTGTTTTTGCAGTCTAACTTACCAGTGCGAGAGAGAATCTTTCTCCTCCTAGATGCCACACAGACAGCTCTTGGTGGTGCTTCCGGAAAGTTCCCTCAGTATTATTCAGCATATTACGATTTGGTGGTAGGACATCCCCCTCATATTTGCTAAGTAGTAGCTCTTTAATTAATTTTGAAACAAGTGTGGATCTAATCATGTGAAGCGAATGAAATCCTTGTAGTTGGACACTATTTAAGTAAAGAAAGAATTATAGCTTAGCTAATTTCTTGGAAAGTTCCATCGAAAGACCTTGGTACTTCACACAAGAAAAGATTAGGAACTCCGAACCTACGATCTATGTTTTGCAATTAAATACAGTAACTTTAGAATCTACAAATACTTATGGATAAAGCTTTCATTTGTTTCTCAGAGTGCAGGAGTCCAGTTTCCTCAAAGGCCTCCTTCTGTTCCACCAAATAATCCTACCCAGCAGCATAACAATACTTTACAAAATGGAGTAATAAGATTATCTGAGCAGGAGGGTGCTGCTAGAGTTGAACCTCAGATATTACCAGAATCTAGGTATATCTTGTTCAGCTCATTCTTCTGCGCAGTTTAGTCTTGTTAACCACTTTTTCTTTGGCATACAGAAGATCCTAAAAATCTGTACGTAAACTATTTATGGAATTCTAGTATCCTTGTTCATAACCATACTTAAAGAACAAGACAAACTATTCTATATTAACTAGTCATCCTCATTTGTCCTCCATGCATTCCATGTGTCTTCTAGATGTAGGGCTTTTTCTTCCGAAAGCAACAAATTAGTTTTCATATCTGAAGTTTGATCCGGTTATAGTTTCCGTAGCATTCAAGAGATGATAGTAGCAAGTGAGCACAAGGTCATGAGTGGCAACATAATAGGATCATGTTGACACGATGGCTAAATTAATGTAAACATAAAATAAAAGACCTTTCTTTCTGTTGTCGACTATGCATAATACCTTTCTTTTTGTTGTCGGCTATGCATAATTACGTTCGCAAAATTAATATCTTCTCTAAATTTTGCCAACCCATGGAGTATTATGCCATTTAAGCTTATCATAAACCAATTTTAATGTTCATCAACAAAAAATGTATAATTGAAAAATGTTAAAATGTAAGGAAGTAAACTAGAACTTTTAAAACAATAGAGACTAAATTGAAAAAAACAGACTAAACCATTTAGCCAATTATTTTAATATTTCTACTTGCCTTTACAAATTAATCTACCTTCAACAAAATGGTCTGTGTGACTTCTTTTCGGTGAAGGCCTCGAGTAAAATTGATTGTGAGGTTATTTTCTACAGCACAGCACAACTATTACTAATCTGTTCTATTGATGTATGTCTTTACAAACTAATTAAAAAAAAATGGAAAAACCTAATTGTTTTAGTATAATGATATAAGGAGCTTAGTGGGATCCTTCCATTCTGATTTTAATAGCTTGAATCTGATTTATTGACGCAAGATTCAACAGCTCAAGTTGTAAGTTCATCTATTTTCATAGTTTTAAATTATTAATTACAAAAGGTCATTATGGTTATTATCAACTTCTATTACAATAATAGGGCTCAAGGAGAAATCTTAAGTTTCTCCGTTCAGGCTTCTTATAGGTGTAAGTGTGATATAAGAATAGCAGTGGATAAGGTTTTATTCTTGTTTTGGATAAATTTTTAGAAATCTAATATGAGTTATCCTGCCTGCTCTTTTCTCAGTTATTATGCAGAATTTTCCATGGCCTTTTATCTCGCAACTTAACTTTTTCCCTCCTTTTATTGTTTTATGCAGTATAATTGAAAAGGCTGGCAATGCATTAGAAGTTCTGAAAGAAGTTCTTGATGCTGTTAATCCTCGGAATCCTGAGGTACATTCTCTTGCCAGTTTGACTCTCAAATAGGCATGAATTCCTCTTGCTGAAAGAGGAAATAAGTTGGCAATGGAATCTAACTTCTCTCTCTCTCTCTCTCTCTCACTCTAATTATTAAATATGGTAGTTACACTATATATTCACCTAACTATTTATTTTTTTTAGAAGAAACAAAACAAGAATTTTATTAATGAATAAATGTCTTTTTTCTTTTGGGTGAGGGTTGCAAAAAAGGGAAGGAGGAAAAACACTCCCTTTCATTGGAAACCAAGGTAGCATGGACACGTTAAAATGGTCCGATATTAGAGTGTCCGATATGTATATATCTTATCAGACATGGGCAGCATTTGGACGACATGGCGGGGAAACGGGGGGAACGTAATCAAGAAAAAAAAAATTCAGCCTACCAGCCCTTGTGAGATTAGGCCCAACCCACTAGGATTTTCTCCTCCTCCTCGTTTTATCCTCTGGTTTCTTTCTCCTACATATATATATATTTTCCATTTTCTCCTTCTACTTTTCATTTTTCTTCATTTCTTTTCCGTTTTTGCAGGCTGTTTCTTCTGTCTCGTTCTCCTTCGTCGTAGTTTCATTTGCATTCTTCTCCCATTTGTCTTTCCTCCTAGAAATTTTTCATTTTTTCCTTTTATTTGCATTTTCTCCTCTGTTTTTTACTTCTCCTAGAATTTTTTTGGTTTTTATCCATTCGGATATTGTGGATTTTGGTTATCCTATGAATATTATGTACTTATGTTGATGTTCAAAGATAGAAATATACTTCAGAAGTATTAAATATTGAGTATATGTCATAATATGCACACGTATACATATTTTTTTTAATAAAAAACTTAACATGTCCTCAGCGTATCGTGTCCTACTTTTTTGAAAATTTACATGTCATCATGTCCATGTTGTGATGTATCTGTGTCGTGCACTCGTGTTAGTGTCCGTGCTTCTTTTGTGGAAACACTTGCAAAATGCATGGCTAGCTATTACAAAGGGCATACAAAAAGGGCCAATGTAAATAGCAAAGGACTTAGAGGGAATGGGTTCAAACCATGGTGGCCACCTACCTAGGATTTAATATCCTATGAGTTTTCTTGTCAACCAAATGTAGTAGGTTCAGGCGGTTGGCCCGTGAATAGTCGAGGTGCACGCAAGTTGGTCCGGACACACGGATATAAAAAAAAAAGGGAGGTACTCCCTAGATCTATTGCTACTACCCAATGGAAGTCTAAGATGCCTAAGAAATGCAAAGAATGCAAGCTTTTCTTGCGGACAGTGGCTTTGAGGGGGTTGAACACTATACACGAGGTGCAGAAATGCAACCCTTATTGAGCTGCCAGTCCGAATAGGTGCCTCCTGTGCAGAGCAACTCTGAGGACGAATATGAAGAATCTCGTTTTTTCTTTCTCCTTTCTTCAAGACTCCTAAGCTTTGTTAAGGAGATAGCATTAGTTCATCTTTCTTTTTTTAAAGATATATGATCGTCTTGTCATCATTTAATAATATTATTATTTTGGTGTTAGTGGATATGCGTAGTGTTATCTTTTGATATTCTGTGATTGGACATTGGAGTGATGGTCAATGACTCCAAAATCATAATACAACACGTATTACTATTTTGATAAAATAAATTGATATTTTTCGTTTAGGAATGAAAGTATTAGGAGAGTTTTAATTTAATGCTAAACAAAAACGACCATTTCCACCTCACATATACAAGTAGAGATTTCAGAAAATCATGCACTACAGCACTCTGTACTGTCCGACGGGAAAAGTTATTTGGTTCTTTTGGGCCTTTGTAATGCACATCTTTAATTCTCACTTATAATCATATCATTTTAACTGCTATATTGCTATTTTCCAGGGCGCAAGAGATGAGTTCACCCTTGATCTTGTAGAACAGTGTTCCTTTCAGAAGCAGAGACTAATGCATCTTGTCTTGTCTTCTCGGTATGGTTCCATATTTGCCTGTTTCTTCCACAGTGCGTCAGTTATCTATTCCGTTCCTGGGCTCCAGTTTCTTTACATTGTACCTTCTTAAGTTCTTAACTTGGGTTTTTTTTTATCATTACATTTAGATATTTACTTATATAAAAAGTGATTTCGTTACTGCAAAATGAACATATGTATGTTTTTTCTGACTGTCTAGTAAAATAATGATATCCCATGATGAAGAAAATGAAAGGGAGATGAGAGCAAAACTAAGAAATATTGTTGATATCATAGTTGATAGTTTTTTAAATGGAAATGGTGCAACAGGGTTTTTTTTTTTTTGGGGCAGTTGCAAATATAGCAATTTAGCTCCCATAGCAAAACTAGCGCAAGCTGAACAAATGTGCAAATATGGCACAATTTTCGAAGAAGTCCAACATATCTCAATCATGTCTATCAGTGATAGGTCATGTTTATATAGTTACCAATAGACATCTATCACTTATAGTGACTGATAGGCATGATATGTCTATTAGTAACCATCAATGATAGATGTCCGACCTACAAAATTGCGATATTTGCAAAAACCTAATTTGTACTATATTTGCAGATATGATTGGCACCCATTTTTCAGAATAACTTTTCACAACTGAAAAAATATTTCATTGCTAATCCTATTTTAACAATTTTTAATAGCTCTTAGGATGCAGAATGTGGCACATCTTTAGATATCCATCCTCTAATTTATAGAAAATAGCACATCTTCTAATTTATAAAAAAAATAGCCTGAATGCATAATTTTGTCTCTAATGTTGCTACCATTTTTCGATTTTTTTAACTTTTAAAAGTTTCAATTTCTTATTTTACGCGTTATAGTGTTTATACTCATAACAAGAAGCCAGTTTTATTTATATGCATAACATTTACTGGATTACAAGCATAAATGCTTATGAACACGTTTGATATTTTCTGGATGAAGGTGTACCTACTACCATTAATGTTACTAAGTTCCTGACCTTGAACTCCCTACTGCACGACTCTGTTGTTTCAAATTGCCGTTTTCCATTCGTATATTGTGGTTGAAAGGCTCGTTAGGCTGTCCTGCCTGTGCATATTCACTATGATAATATTGCTTTATATCATGCTACTACTTCAATCATATAATTCTATTGGTCTATTAGTGAGATTCCCGCTTGTTTCATCATGGTCAGGGATGAGAAGATCGTTTGTCGTGCAATTGAATTGAACGAAAAGCTTCAAAAGGTCCTTGCAAGACACGATGCCCTCCTCTCGGGTCAGTTCATATCGACTCAAAATAATTTCAGCGATGAAGATACCGGTAGGTCCAGATTGCCTGCAAATCATTGTAACCACGACGAAGGGGAAGATGAAGAAGAGGCCGAACAACTTTTCCGAAGGTAATACATAACTAAGTAGTATGGTGTCGTGTCATGTCATGTAAGTGGAAGTGAACTAAGTAGTGAGTGATATGGACAATGACAGGCTCCGAAAAGGAAAAGCTTGTGTAAGACCTGAAGATGAAGAAGATTCATCAGAGGAGCGACCATCGTTGGGTTCGCTAGGATTGTCAATTCCAGTTGAGCGAGCAAACCGTCCGATCATTCGACCGATCAACGAAAAGGCATCAACGACATCAGATATGCAGCATGGGCAGGGTGTTTCAATACCACCACCACCAGTAAAACATGCAGAAAGGGAGAAGTTCTTCAAGGATAAAAAGATGGATGTTGGAAGTGGGCATATGAGAGGCCTCTCTTTACACAGTCGTAACGCCAGCAGCTCCCGCAGTGGAAGCATAGATTTCAGTGAGTCATGAATGGTGTGGAGAAAGGTAGGCTTTGTTTGGGAGTGTGTGCAATTTAATTTTATTTAATTTCACTTCACTTCAACTCATTATTTGTAAAGTTGAAATATTTATTTCTTTTTTCTTTTTTGGTTTTTATAAGGAAACGGGGTCTTGCTTTTTTCTGTGAGTTTTGTTGTCGTCTTTGAATTAACGTCCAAGGGACAGGGACTTCTGCATATATCCTTCATTCATTTCTTGTATAATTTTTGTAATTTTTATGGGTGATTCACTATTTTAAGTTTGGTCTCCCTCGAGAAGAAAGAAAAAAGGGAAATTGAAAGACCCTTTTCTTGTTTGGTTTGACCCTTTTTTTTCTTTCTTTTCATTCTTTTAATGATATTCTATCCTTCTTGAGTTGAGTAAAGTAGAGTTCCTCAGGTTTGAGTTTGCTATTTATTTGGTCTCTGAAGTTTCGTAACAGACACTTGAGAGTTTTCGAACTTGAAAAATAGATTTAAATGATCTTTAAATTGTGATGTGACACCGACAGTTTAGTGTTGATTATAGTGAGCATTTATGTGAATCCTTGCGTAACCATGGGACGGATATACGAATAGGAAGTTTATACAAACAACAATTTATTTGTAGCCATTACAAATCAAGTCTTGAACAAACAACATTTTACTTGTTTAGACATTGGTTTTTTATTTCTTGAATGTTGAATGTTGAAATTGGTGGTGGATTAGTGAATTTTGTGTATGATATATATTTTTTTATTCCTCTACGTTTGTTGCTAAATTTCATTGATACTAAACTAAACGATAGTGTGAATTTGGCTTCTTTGGACAAATTTTATAAAAGATTCTCTTGTGCAAATTACCACTTGTATGCTTTCTTATGGTTCATATGGGAAAGTGGAAACTTTTAAACTTGTTTAAAGATAAAGCAAAGGAAGCATAAAGAACATATAGGAAAGGTAAAGAACCAAAATCCCCCCAAATCTCAATTGTTTAGCGCAAGGGCCCCCAAATCTACTTTTAGCAAATGGCAGTAGATTTTACTAATACTTTGTTGAATCCAACCACCTCGACCCAACAACCCCGAGTAGACCATCCCGGGCCAATCACGCTAGGTTTGACCATCCTTAGGTTGATAGACTCGGGCCTACTACTCTGGGTTGACCTGCAAGAGTAGGCGACCATTCTAGAATATGGTGGTCACTTTTATAAAAATGGCAGGAAAATGAATAATGGTGGTGGAGAATGGAGAGGAAAAATAAAACAAAAAAAAACTTTATAAAAAAATAGATATTTATAAAGTGAGGGGATTAGTTTCTCACTAAAGTATTCAATAGGTTGATGGTTTTGAGAGAGTACAACACTGATCTCTATACTGGAAGAATCCACAGCTACTTTAAAAGGTGCGAAATCGGGCAAAGCAAGCACAAGATTACGAATAATTTGATAATGTGAAAACTCTCATATTGGTCTTTGTCCTAGAAAAATTGACCCTTTTTTAGATAGTTTGTTAATAGAGCTGCAACAGAACTAAAGTCTTTTATAAACTTTCGATAAAAAGAAGCAAGACCAAGGAAACATTGTACTTCTTTTACTGTTTTAGATTCTATCAATTTAGCAATAGTACCTCATTGTGTCCAATTATGAACCCTAAGAAAGAAATTTCAGCGGCTAGAAAGAGGCATTTTTTAAGGTTTATTACCAACCTATTGACAGCTAAAGTAGAGAACAGCATTCCAAGGTGGTCAATGTGGGCAAGACACCTTTGCTTGTATATAAAGATATCATCAAAGTAAACGACAACAAATTTATTTATAGAAGGAAGCAAAACCTGATTCATAGGCCGCATGAATGTGCTTGGAGCGTTGGAAAGACCAAAAGGTATGACAGGCCACTCGAACAAGCCCTCATTGGTCTTAAAAGCTATCTTCCATTCATCCCCAGCCAAATACAAATTTGATGGTAGCCACTTTTAATATCCACCTTAGAAAATACAATAGCACTCTCTAATTGGTCCAATAAATTAAATCACTTATTCGAGGAATACGGGAATCTATATTTGATAGTGATTTTGTTTATGGCACGATTGTCCACATACATACGCCATGTACCATCCTTTTCTAGTGTAAGTAAAGTCGGAGGAGCACATGGGCTAAGGCTTGGTTTGATATAGCCTTTGTCCAATAATTCTTGGACTTAGTCATGGAGAATTTTGTATTATGAAGGACTCCGATAATGTGACAAATTAGGGAGTGTAGCTCCCGGAAAGAAATCAATATTGTGTTGAATATTTCAAGGGGAGACAACCCACTTGGAATATCAACAATGCTCTTGAACTTCTCCAATAACTTTTGGACTTCAGGATGAATATTGCTGGTTGGGGGCATCAGAATCAAAATTCTTAATGACCAAACCCAGTATAGGTAACTCCTTATGAAGGAGAAGTTGCTTGGCCGACGAGGTAGTAAACAAATGACCCTTGTTGTTGCCATTGTCCTTCGTAGAAGTAGATTTAGAAGGATTAAGAGGAAGCAAAATCACCTTTTTGCTGATCCAAGTAAACTCATATGTATTATCCTGTCCCTTATGGATGGCTTGAGTGTCATATTACCACGATCGGCCCAATAAAATATGACAAACGTCCATGTCAATAACATCACATACGATTTGATCTTTGTAGCTAGCTCTAATAGATAGGGTAACAATGCAAGTATGTGTCACTTGAGCTTCACCCCCTTTCTTGATCCAAGAAAGCTTATAGGGAGCCGGATGAGGGGATAAAGGTAATTTTAAAGCTGTAACCAACTTACTTGAAACAATGTTTTAAGTGTTTCCACTATCAATAATGATGTTGCAAATCTTGCCATTGATAGTGCACCATGTTTTGAACAAATCATGCCTTTGATAAACCATATCGGTTTTTGAGGTTAGGAGAAGTCGTTGGACTACACACATGCAACAAGATCACCTTCATCAAGAGCCGTATAATCAACTTCCTCACCGTAATCTTGCTCATCCTCCTCACTGTCATCTTGTTGGACCTCATCTTCAACAAAAGTAATGCCTTTTCGTTGGGGGCATTCATTGAAGAAATGCCTTGTTTGACCGCAACGAAAACACTTGTACAAAGTAGGTCAGAGTATAAGCATTAGCAGGATGCTTACCCACAAAGGTGTCTAAGGCCTTAGTGTCTTTCATGGTATCTGTGTCCATTTGTTTGTCCTTAGTAGCAATAGAAGTGCTGACATTCAAAGGATTTCGATCAAGTTCTTCTTTTATGTTCCTCCTTGATCCCAAGTGGTTTGGCGTGAATATTGCTTCTTATACCAATTGTTTATTTGCTCTTCAATGGTCTCATTAAGATACCCAATTGGTTGGAGGGTAATCTGCTCCTTAATGTCAGAGCAAACCTTCAATATACCGAGCAACCAAATAGTGTTGGTTTTCACCAAGATTTGTCCTAGTGCCTAATCTGTGGGATTCTTCCGTATAATCAACAATCAAGCGCGTACCTTGACGACAATTTTGATATTGATTGTATAAAATTAACTGGAAGGAATCGTTCTCGAATCAACTTTTTCATTATTTCCAATTGCAAATGGGGCACTTACCATACCGCTGTCAATTAACCTCAAGTTGATCCCACCAAACAGATGCGCCACCTTGAGTTTCAAGGCCACCAAACGCACTTTTTTGTGCTTCAGAGTGTTCATATACCAAAAAAAAAATTCTACATTACGAATCCAATCCATGAATCCTTCCATTTCCATCCTCCCACTGAAACTTGGAGGTCAATCTTCATCTTGAAATTACCCGTGTCTTGCTGCCTATTCAGATTGGTCTGCAACCCACGCCTGTCGCCTTCAAATTCCAGCTAGTAGCCTTCATCATCGTTTGAAGAATCAATTAGAATACCATGGTGCTGCTGAAATAGAAGGTTGTGGTTGAGTTCTTGGAGGGGTTGACACTGTTCTTGATGAATTCTTGGCCCCAAATTGATTTCTTGAACCCTTCTTGGTGGAGCCTTTCTTGTAGATAGCTGTCGGTTCTCGCTCGATCATGGTGAGAGAACAGAAATTTGATCCGTTTCTTTGTTGGGCCAAGGAAGAATTGCCCAAGGTTGACCTAATTACACCACCCTCACTTGAAAAATTGTATTGTGTCATATAGAATGATTCTTAGAAATACATCTTAGAAATACATTTTTTTTTAGTACAACATGTGAGATGAAAGTCGAACTCACAACCTCTTGACTGGAAATACATACCAATTACCGCTGAATTATGCTCGCTTTGACGATATCTTTTATTTTTTATGTTCGATAACATGAGAAAAGGAATTTGAACTTATATGACCTTACAATTTCATATTCCAAACAATTTGAATCAATAATATTCTTAAAGTATTAGTTACAAATTTCTTAAACTCATTTCTCTAGCCAATCTTAGCACAAAATTAAACAAAACCAGATTTGTATAATATAAAGATAAAACTGAGTCTATGAGGTTAGTTTCACGAATGTTGAAAAGAAGATTCTAAACCAAGTGACCATAGAGATAATAGATCACTTTTAACCTTTAATGACAAATTAAGCATATGATGTATAACAAAAATTAAACAGTCCCTACTCTGTACAGCAAATTTTCCACTGGTAATTTCTTTGAAAGAAAATTAAAATCATAGCCTAAACTATGTTATACAATTACGGCTCTCTATTTCACCTCTTGGTGCATTTGCTCGCTTACTTAGCTTTGTAAGAATATATGCCATCACAACTTTGGCACCGAGACTAGAGTGACCCCGCGATAGGCAGATCGCACCACCAAGTAGAAGCAAACCTTTCGCCACCTGTTTTTTCGATGCCTTCGAGAATTTTCTCCCCCCCAAAGAATTTTGTCCACAGGACTCGGCCTCAAACTCGGACTCGGTTCTTACAGTGTTTACTGCTTTAGAGATCATGCCATTCATGTCCTCAATTCCATCTGGAACCTGTATGTACCAAAAAATGTCCGTCATACTATGCAAACTAACAAAACAGTTAAGTACATACACTTTGATAAATCAGCAAAATAAACAAGACCAAACTGTAACATTAACCTTCTTAATCAGAGTAACTGCAGTGACAAGTGAACTTGACAGAGGTTTATCGGTTAGAGCGTAGTTGCGTAAAGCTTTATCCATTTTACATACAAAGCTCCAGATGCCCTTTGCAAATGCAAGTTTTGCCATCTCCACATTCAAACCAGCATCTTCTTGGTGCAGCATACTGATCTCACATGCATTTCTGCCGGATACTGCAATTAAAATTTTCGGAAACCATTAGGATAAGTAGTTGAGCACTCGAGTACAGAAAAAAAATCTTGTACAATGTACACGAATAGCTAGCTTAGCTTATAATTACATTTTGCAAATTCCCCATTATTCATGAGTCCTCAAGAAAGCTTCAATATGATTTCACATTTCAAAAAGTGATGTTTTAGTCTTTGAATTCTAAAAAATAGTTTACAGCACTTCTTCGGGTAAGATAAGATAACGAAAAACTGACTGATTTTATTTTATTAAATATATAATATTAGCACAGAGAAACGAAAGGTTTAGACCTGACCTATATCCATCACAAGAACTTCCAACGGAAACAAAGGAAAGAAACCAAGGCAAAACCATTTCTGTCTTCCTCATTAATCAAACCCACTACTTTCTTATCATTACAATTTACAAACACATTTCCGACAAAAGCTCTCATGCTTTCTTGCTGTAGAGAAGAGGAGATTTTATAAGCTTGTGTTATTTGAGTGTTTAATTTTTGTTTAAATTCTTTTTCAGTCTTTAGTAAATTAACAAAATTGACTTAATTAAAAAAATTTCCATGTGAGCAATAAGGAAAATATAAAATCAATTGCTGCAAATGTCAATGTTAACACAATTAATGTTAAAAGATTAATAAAAATATATATATATATATATATATATATCCAATCACCTTTCCTTGACAGTAGAAAGAAATGTTGGGAGCAAATAGAAACTTTCTTGAGAAGTAAGCAAAAGGGGACTAAAAGATAGTTTGCCCTAATATTTTCAAATAAAGCCCTATCGAGAAAAGAAACGTTACTTAACCATTTATAACCTCCAAGACAGCATAACAAATTAGGAACAGAACTTTTTTCAAACATAATCTATACCTCATTTCTGATGACCTTTTGAGTAATTAACAATATGCAATTGGATTTGGAGTTTCTTTGATAGAATATGCAATGTTCATAGGTGAAATAAAAAACGATTGACCATAAAAAAGCAACAAGAAAAATGGTAGCCACTTGCCTCTCCTGATTCGCCAACCAGATCTGAAAAACGTCACTCGGACATACTTCTTTTGTTGTGGTGCCGAAGGATGTTCGCATTCCTGCCAAAAGTCATTCCCAAGGAAATAAACTAAGTAGTGACAAAAAGTAGCTTGAAACAATTAGACATTGAATCCAGAAATACCAATACAAGATTCACAATCTCCTAGTTTTTGCAAACTTCCGAGAGGAAAAAGACATTAATTACGAAATTTGGTGTCAATTTTGAACATCTTCCTTTATTCTCAAATCCTAATATAGACTAAGCGAATTGAAAATTGGGAGGGATTCTTATTTTCCTTTTCTAATATAGAAGCCAATTAGGAAGACTTCAAAATCTCCTTGGCTTTGAATGGGGGTTGTCACTTTTCTTCCTCGTAAATTTGTCCTTGATTATATTTAGTTTAAAAAAAAAAGCACTCATAATGTAAGTGTTGGTGCATCATTGAGGGCCAGCTCACTTAATCAATTTTATTTTTATTTTATTTTTTTGTTTTATTATTATTTTTTATTCAATTCCTTATTAATTCTTTGTCCTTTATCGTATGTAAATAATTTTTTCATTTGCTTATTTCTCACATGTCCATCTTGTTTCTAACCTAAATTCCATTATTTTTCTAATCTACTTCTCTAAATATCCTCTGTTACCCCACTATTAATAATAGTTAGTTTTTATTTACAAGAAACCGAACTTTTCATTCAGACAAATGAAAACAGAAACACATAGACAAGGGCATACAAAAACAAAAGCCTAGAAGGAGGAGCCCTACCTAAAGAAAGGGCTTCCAATCCAAAAGAATAAAACCTAACTAATGATTACAAAACAAATTCGAAACAGATCCCCAAAAAGAGACATTAAACCTAATGAGATCCCAAATAGACTCCCTATCTCTCTCCACCCCTAAATATTCTGTTTTTTCTCTCCAACCAAATCCCCGCAAAATCGCAAAGAAACAACCCTGCCACAAAAAACTCCCTCTCTCTCTAAAAAAAGGGAAACAAAAGCACTTCCTCCATCATAGCCCCCCAATCTCTTTGATGAACCCAAGTCATCGCAAAAATCTCAAAGAACCGGCCCCAAATATCCTTGGAAAACTGACAATGTCATAAGATGTGATCAAGATATTCTGAATCCTACTTGCAAAGAACACGTCATTGCGGCCCCAAACAGGAAGAAGGCCGCTTCTGAATATGATCCAGGGTGTTGACTTTTCCAAGTAAGACATGCCACACGAAAAACTTGATCTTCTTCGAAATTTTCACTTTCCAAAGTGAGGCAAACACTGAGGTAGCGGGGGAAGAATAGTGGAACACAAAAGCTTAAGAAAGGAACTACAAGAGAAACCCTTGGACGGACTAAGGGACCAGGCACAAAAATCCTTCCTATCACGAAAGAAAAGAGCTGATGGAACAACTCAGCCGCTTCCCGAGACTCTTTGTCAGTCAAAGACCGACAGAGGCCTAAGGAAATAGACAACCCTTCCCCCCTAAAATCTAGCACATGAATGCAACCTCCTATCCAATAAGAGAAGAAGACGAGGAAATAAAGAACAAAGAGGCCTTCCCCCACCAAAAGGTCCTCCTAGAAATAGATGTCACGACCATCGCCAACCACACAAGACAAAAATTGGGAGAAGAAAAGAAAACCGGAGGAAATAGTGTTCTAGGGGTTATTAGCGCAAACCTTAAGCCCTCCGTCTAAGACCCAATCAAAAGGGTGCGGCCAATACTTGCTCACCATAATCCTCCATCACAAAGCACTAGACTCTTGGAAGAACCGCCACAACCATTTAGCCAAAAGCGCATCATTTCTACGTCTCAAGTTCCCAATGCCCAAACCTCCAGCCTCTCACAGCTTGGAAACCACCCCCCAATTAACTAAGTGAATTCCACCCCCTTGTCCACCACCTCCACAAGAAATCTCTCATTATTCTTCCAAACACTTACAAACAACCACAAGGGCTTTAGAACAGAGAAGTAGTATGTCGGAAACCCAATTAAAGTTGCTTGAATAAACATTAATCTCCCTCCTTTAGAAAAAAAAGCTTTTTTTCCACAGGGACAGACGCTTCTAAATCTTCTCCAACACTGAGGCCTAGAAGGGAAGGGTCTTAGGATTATGCCCCAAAAGAAGACCCAAATATGATGTCAGGAAAACACTCACTTCGTACCGGACCGAGGAAGCCCACAATGTAGAAGCTTAAAGGAATCGCCGAACTCTTGCCTCTATTAATCTTGAGCCCCGAGATAGACTCAAAACACGACAACAGGATGTTCAAGTTACTAAAGGAGGCTTCCTTCCCCGCACAGAATAGGAAAGTATCATCAGCAAACTGAAGATGGAAGAGACTTGTCCTATCTCTTCCCACAACAAAACCCCTTATCCACACCTGAAGAGACCAATTTGCTCAAAATATCCACCACGAGGATGAAGAGAAACGGGGATAGAGGGTCTCCTTGGCTCAGACCCTTGTGGCTTGAATCTTTCCCCTAGGTCTCCCATTAAGCAGGACAAAAAAGTTGACCGACCGTAAATAGTTCCAAATCCAAGATCTCCACTCAGAGCCAAAACCATTCTTCCCTAACACTTTATCCAGAAAGCTCCAGTTGACATAATCATAAGCTTTTTCAAAGTGTAGCTTAAAAATGATACCTTCCTGCTTTATTTTCCTCTAGTCCTCAATTGCCTCATTGGCAATGAGCACCTTATCCAGAATTTGCCTCCCAGCATCCCTTTACTGTTGCTTTAATAACATTTACAAAGGCTGGATTACAGGGGTTCACAGCCCAACCTCTCCTATGGGCAGGGAGGATTTCTAGCACGAGAAGTCGAGGGGTGGCAGAGTTACTAAAAGTATGCGGTCCTTTAACTCTCTAATCAACAATCTGAATCTGGTTGACATTCCTATGAAGAACGGGTTGTTTACGTGCTCTAGCGGTAGAGACAACTCTGGCAACTAGAACGGATAGGTTCCTCATTTCTCAAGCCTAGTCCTTGGCTTACCAAGATGTGTCTTTAACAAGACTTTCTCGTACTACTTCAGACCATTTTCCCCTTGCTCTAAGCTTCGGAGCTCAGAAATGAGGGCCAACTCCTTTCAAATTTGAGAATATGTGGCTTGATCATCCCTCCTTTTTGATGAATTTCAAGGATTGGTGGGAAGCTCTTCGACCCTTGGGCTGGTCCGGTTTTGCCTTCATGGACAGGCTTAGAAGCATAAAACAGATTATGCAAAGATGAAACAGAGAGGTTTTTGGTCTTATAGGCAGGGAGAAAGGTTCCCTTCAGCAAGAGCTTGATCAAATTGATAAGCAAGAAGATATAGGGCTGCTGGATGCTTCTTTGAACCAGAGAAGGAACTTGGGTATGTTACCTCTTTGCCAAAGGCTTATGGTGGTTTAGGGCTCGGCTGCTTCAGACAACAAATGCTACCCTTCTTTATAAATGGTTGTGGAGGTTCTCGACCGAAAAGCATGCTCTTTGGAGGTGCATCATTGCTAGCATTTATGGTGAGGAGCTCTATGGGTGGGTTACCCTTCCCCCAAAAGGAAAGGTAAATGGGAGGCCTTGGGTTGAAATTGCCAAATATAGCCCTTCTTTCCTTAACTTCGTTCGTTTTAAGGCAAATGATGGACATAGAATTAGCTTCTGGAAAAATGCGCGGCTGTCCGACACCCCTCTGTGCTTTCTTTATTCGGAGCTATATCAAATTTCAACTAAGCAGGAGGCTTCAGTGGCAGATTGCTGGGTTGATGAGCTTGGAGATTGGAACTTGGGTTTCAGAAGGGGCAGGGGTGAGGACAATATCTTATGGACTCGAGATAATTCACAGACTTTCTCCACCAAGTCTGTTTTCATGTGATTAACTACTCACTCTCTCAAGATTAAAGATTCCTTGATTACGTTGATTTGGAAGTTTTCCTGCCCAAAGAAAATCAAAGTTTTTTTTTGGGTAGTTTAGCCCTCAAAAGCCTAAACACCTACGAGGTTCTGCAAAAAAAAGCTTCCCACCTGGGGTATTTCGCCCTCAACGTGCTGCTTTTGTTTTCGGGCACCTGGAAGTCTATACCACATCTTATTACATTGTAAAATCATCTCTCTTTCTTGGTCCTTCTTGTTTAATGTGTTCGACCTTCATAGCTGCATGCCCAGTTCTGCAGAAGAATGGACCCTTAGGCTTTACGGGGTGGGATGTTCAGAGGTAAAGCTAAAATTCTCTGGGGCTGTGCAGTAAGAGTTTTGATGTGGAGCATTTGGAAGGAAAGGAACAATCAAATCCTGAATAATAGACATATGTCTCTTGATTCTTTCTGTAATGTTGAACAAATTCTAGTGTCTTCTTGGTGTTTAAACTTCAGGAATTCTTTTCGTAACTACAGTCTTGCCATGCTCATTCGTGACTGGAAAGCAGCTCTACACTAAGGTGGGGGCTTTCTCACCCCCAGCCTTTAGGCTTTACACGGTTCTTTCTATACAAAGTTTATGTTTCTTATAAAAAAAATATATATGTACAGGGTTCTTTCTATACAAAGTTTCTGTTTCTTATAAAAATATATATATATATAAATCTTTGGAAACCAGAAGCCAAGTGATAGAGAGATTCGTAATACAATGCAATCCTCTTGGATATGAACCTCAATATAGTGAGCTGTGCTTGTTTGAGTCTTTGAGAAATGAGAATCATCAAAACAATATCAATGGAATAAATACATACTTTCTTGTTATGTGCATGTGCGTTAGTGTGTGTGTTGCAGGCAAAGTATTAAAATCAGTACCTTGGTAAAGCAGTAAAACGTTTCATCTTTCCCCTCCCACAATCTCCATGATAGAATATACTCCCTGGGCATCAATAAAGGAAACTTTTTTAAGGTGCGACCGACTTCAATTCCACTGATTTCATCCACTTGTAGCTGCTCGTGCATAAGTATGGTATTGTCCCACTGTTTTCTAAAATCACTGTCCATGTAGAAGTCTCTCAACAATTTAGGACAGCAATTTTCAAATATTGTCACACTCAAGTATTTCAAGGGACCATCCTGCAACAAGATCAATATTTGACCAACCCGATCTCAGAAAATCATTAACTTCACAAAGCAAATAAGCAAAGAACTCCCAGATTTTACAAATAGAATAATAAAAGTAGTTCATAAAAAGATCAAAATCTCATTCCACACATGAACATAAGGACATAGGGGATGAGAACCTTAGGCTTGCAGCATTTAGCACTGTATGAAAGAAGATTATTACTTTTTTCTACTACACTTTCCCATTTCTCATTCTCATTGAGCTTTCCATCCAAGTTATCCAATAAAGACTTCAAATCTGTATCTGATATAGCCTCCGTAATTCTGCACAAATAAGATGATCTTCAAAATCACTTAACTGCTAGCAAAACGAAGGTGATGTAATGATAATATCTCAAATCCATAATATTCAAACATAGTCGACATACTTCACATCATAAGAACATGTTTTCATTTACAAATTCAATAAGTGAAATGAAAGCTTTTTCGTTTTCTGGTTTTTTCCTTTTTTTTTATTAAGAAAAATGAAATTACAATCAACCTTATCATGGGGAATGGAGGGAAAATATATGATAACTATGGAAAGGTGTGATAATTTACACCAAGATAAAGCGAAAAAGAAAAGGGTGTCTAAGAAGCTATCGAAGCTTGTCCCTTATCTTAAAAAATGCGGCCATTCCTCATTGTCCATGTTGACCAAAAGAAAGCTTTGATGATGTTGATCCATAAGGTTTTCTTTCCTTTCTTAAATGGGTGTCCAGTTAGAACCATAGCTATAAGGGTGAAAGGATCCCCTGGAAGCACTACAGACCAATTGAAGGTGTGTAAAATGTGGTCCCAAAAGAGCTTAGCATGAGTGCAAGTGATAAAACAAATTACTTAGAGATTGTGATGCTTTTTCACATAATGGGCACCATCCTAGGAAGATGATCGTGTTTAAGCACCGGTGACTCAATTCCCATAAGAACTTAACCTTTTATGGGCATTTGTTTTTGTTCCATGCAAGGCAAGCTGTAGGGAGAGAGATTTTGTACTTTCTAATAAAACTTCCAGGATGAAGAGTCAAGGGAATCCAGACCTCCTTCCTTGTCTGATTTAAGCAGCTGATATCTACCTCAGTCCTGAGTTTTGAATAGGAGAGAGGAAAAGAGTTTCCTATTGCAGCTCGCTCCTCAATTACCCTTCAGAAGCAGTAACAACTAAAAGAATTCCGGTCAATTTCCGAGCAAAGACCTTCTTTTTCCAATCTCATGGCAAGCATCGATTGTAAGATTCTCAACAAAACGTACCCAGTGAGTGAAAGTACAAATTGGCAGAGTAAAAGCAAGAATCATGAAGAAAAAGTGAAAAATGACAAGAGAGAGAGAGAGAGAGAGAGAAAAGAAACGCAACTGTGGAGGAGGCGAAGGAGAGGCGTCGTGGGCATCAGCGAGGAGTGGGAGAGGAGGCGAGGTTCGGAAGCGGGAGAGAAGGGAAGAGAAGAGATGACAAATTGAAATGAAGAGGAGAACCAAAAGGGTGCCCCAAGTACCGTAAAAGCTCCCTCGCCAAAGATCCTCCGATGTACCCTCCAATATTCCAATTCCAATTCCAATTCCATTTCCAGCCATCTTCTATCATACAGTCAATCAATCAACACGCTTGCCCTCTCTTTGCTTCTCCCGCTTTGCCACCACAAACAAACGGATTCTCTCTCAGTCAGTCTTATCCCTGACGTGTGTTCCAAGTTTCGAAACTCACAATCTCCTTTCTTTTTTCTTTTCAATACTTAATTTTGTGGACAATTGGGCTAAATGCCCAACTACCAAAAAATTGGGTGCACAACCAAATCGACCAAATCCAACTCAATTTTTTATTTTAAATTTTTAGTTTATTTTTCAAAGCGATCGTAGTTTAGCGGTAATTGACATATCTCAAATTAAAAGATTGTGAGTTTAATTCTCCACCTCGACATGTTATAATCTATCTTTCTCTAAAATCTAGCATCTGAGACCAAGAAAGATACATATGACAAGATCGAAACAGAAAAAGATTCACATTTCATCCTTGTTTTTTTTTTTGTTTCTTTATTCATCTTTGGTATGTGCAGGAAGAAATTGATTAAAAAATTTTCAATTTGTCATGAGATGAAGAATGAGAAAGAGAAATAATAATGGAAGAGAAAAAAAAGTGAAATGAAAGATAGAACGGGCAATATGTAATTTGACACGAAGTGGGTAGAAAATATAAGTTTTGTGTTTTAGTAATTTCCATTTTTTTTTAGGATAGAATTGATTTTTACATCTCTCCTCAAAATCCAAGTTTTCTATATTTTTTTCTTATATCATCTCGTTGTCTCCTCTCTCCTCTCTATTCTTTCCCTCTCTTCCCAATCTTCTTCTTCTCTCTTCTCTCTTTTCACAATCTTTCGAAATGATTTGCATATGAAATAGAGGGAAATTTTGAAATTTTACGTATATGGTTTTTCCCAACTTTCTATCACTCTCTCTCTTTTAAAAGAAAATTTTAACTTTCCATCCTCTTCTCCTCTCTTCCCAAAAAGATATTTTATAGATTTCAAAAACTTTCCCTCTCCCCTCTTCTTTCTTCACCCAAAATGAAAATTTTCCTCTTTCTCT
>NW_019104544.1:984671-999373 GCF_001995035.1 Momordica charantia
ATGCACGCCCCTACCTGTCCGCTAACGCCTCACCCCATCAGCGCCTGCGCGCCTTTGCATACCCACCATCACCCCCTCGCGTGCCCGCTGCATGCCCATCAGCGCCCAACGCCAATCTTGCTGACAGCCTCACTCTTGAGCGCCTCTGCACCGTCGCCCATACGCGCGTCTGCCAGCCTCCCTAGCTTGCCTTGCCACGCACTCCCACTCATTTAAGGAAAAGATTTCCTTATTATTTTCTTAGATTATTTAGTGGGATTTGTTTTTGGTTTATTTCTTTTTGAATTATCAATTTTAAATTCACTTTTAGGCAAGTTTATCACTTTTTAGGAATTTATCAATTTTTATTTTTCTTTTTAATTTTGTTAGTTTTCTTTTAAAGGCCATGGGCCTTAGCCTATAAATAGGCTTGTATCCCCATTGTTTGGGACATCTTAGAACCTTTGAATTAAATAAAATTGAGATTGACCGAGTTGAACCAACTATACGATTGGATTCAAGTGGCTTGTGGCTTGGGTAGCTCATACACTTGGGTTGTCGTGTATCAGAGAGCGAGAGCGTTTCGATTCGATGAGATCTCGATCTCGCTCTCGCTTTTGGTTGAGATATGAGTGAGAGCAAGAGTGTGAATGTGACGCCCAACTAGAGAGGAGGGGTACATGAATAAACCAATACCACAGCCGAATGAGAGGGATCCTGAAACCATGGAAGAATGGTCAAGAAAGGCTTAAAAGAATTGATACTCACTACCTATACCAGCAATGTGCACTTTCCTTTTCAGTGGCTTAATCATAAAAACTTCAAAGTTACATGTTGGTCTATAGGGAAAGTCTATGCTCTTCAAAGCGGGATTCACCCCAAATTGGTAAAATAAAATTCATTATTATTATGAATTTTTAATTAAATAGATGCCCACTAACCCTTGCTTAGTGTCCAATTTTTAGGTGTCTCAAAATTCATGCTCCATATGTCCTCTATCTGTCTTTTATTCATGAACCTCATATGTTCCATTATCCATGCACCATGTGTTGAAATCATAATGCCCTATGTGTCTCAATTTTAGACATTATTAGTGTCATGTAAATCACACCACATGCTTATCCATGGCCTATAAATAAGGTCAATGTGGTGCTCAATTAGTAGTGAGAATTTGTGAGAAATTAGTGGTGAGAATTTGTGAGAAATTAATGAGAAATTTGGTGGGAAATTAAGTTTGAAAATTGGTGGGAAATGTCATTTTGAATTTTGAATTTTCTTTATTATTTGAATTGTTTTGTTTATTTTATCTCCCCGACGTTGCCTCGTTTCGTTCCTCAATTTTACAACACGTTATCAGCACGAGCCTCTGTCATTTCCCCTGTTGAAGGTAGGTTCCGAAGGTAGGTAATTTAATTTTTATTTTTCAAGTAATATGTTGTTTTCATACGTTAAATCCCTAATTTGAGTTTTTTTTTTTGTGATAGTGTCACCATGACAAATTTGACCAAATTAGAATTTGCCGCTCTTGATATCAATGGTAATAATTATTTGTCATGGGTACTAGATGCTGAAATCCATCTTGATGCCATGAACTTGGGAGAAACCATCAAAGAAGGAAATACAACTACAAGTCAGGAAAAGGCAAAAGCCATGATTTTCCTTCGTCACCATCTTCACGAGGGGTTGAAAATGGAGTATCTGACAATAAAAGACCCCCTTGCCTTGTGGAAAAATTTGAAAGAAAAATATGATCATAAAAAAACAGTTATTCTTCCTAAAGCTCGTTATGAATGGATGCATTAGAGGCTCCAAGACTTCAAATCAGTAAGTGATTATAATTCTGCACTATTCAAAATCAGTTCGAAATTGAAGTCATGTGGAGAAAAAATTACTAATAGTGATATGCTAGAAAAGACATACTCAACCTTCCATGTCTCGAATATACTCTTGCAACAACAATTTCGAGAGAAAGGTTTTAAGAAATATTCTTAGCTCATATCATGCCTTCTGGTTGCTGAGCAAAATAATGAGCTATTGATGAAAAATCATGAATCTCGACCAACGGGAGTAACGCCATTCCCAGAGGCGAATGCTGTAAATTTCAATAATCGTGGTCGAGGTCGAGGTCGTGGTCGAGGGCGTGACCGTGGCAGAGGAAGAAATAATTTTTCATTTCGTGGTGGGCACTATTATCGTCCAAATTTTAAAAGAACCTCACGAAATGTTGATCATAAAGAAAAAGCTCCACAAGATCAGAATTCCAGAAGTGTTGAAAATAAGTGCTTCCGATGCGGTATGACTGGACATTGGGCACATATTTGTCGTACATAAAAACACTTAGTGAATCTTTATCAAGCTTCCTTGAAAGAAAAAAGAAAAAATGTGGAAGCAAATCTTGCCTACCAGGATGGTGATATCTTTGACACTGCCAATATTACAAGTTTGGATGTGGCTGAATTTCTTGAATCTCCTGGAGAACAAATTGGCACAGTGAGCACAATGGATGAAATAGCAAGTGCTTCTTTTGATTTTGAGAATATTCAGAACTAATGTTTTTTTTATATCTTTTATGTATGTTTTGTATTTCAAGTTTTTTTTTCTTCTTCCTTCTTCTTATTGTAATTATTTTGTTTAATGAAGAAGCATGAACAATTTTCATATATTGGATGACTCGAAAATGAGCAATGGTGATCTATGTCTGGCAGACAGTGCGACTACGCACACAATACTGAAAAGTAGACAATATTTTTCTAAATTGACAATGCTGAAAGCAAAAGTCAATACTAAATCAGGTTCTGCAAACTTGATTGAAAGTTTTGGAAAAGCAGAAATAATTTTGCCTCGAGGAACAAAATTTACAATTGACAATGCATTGTTTTCTAGTCAATCAAAGAGAAATCTACTGAGTTTTAAAGATATACGTTGCAATGGTTATCATATTGAGACTGATAACAAGAATAATATAGAATATCTCTATATTATATCTATTGTCTCACATAACAAACGTATACTTGAAAAGTTGCCTGCTTTATCTTCTGGATTATATTATACTCATATACGAGTAATGGAAACATATGCAACTACGAACTTGAAGTTCGTAAATCCAGATATATTTACCATTTGGCATGACCGATTAGGTCATCCTGGGTCCATAATGATGAGAAGAATCATTGAAAATTCACATGGACATCCATTAAAGAACCAAAAGATTCTTCAATCTAATGAATTATCATGTGATGCTTGCTCTCAAGGCAAATTGATCATTAGACCATCACCATTTAAAGTAGGGACTGAATCACCTACATTTTTAGAACGAATTCATGGTGATATATGTGGACCTATTAATCCACCAAGCGGTTCTTTCAGATATTTTATGGTGTTAATAGACGCATCAAGTAGATGGTCACATGTATGCTTATTATCAAGTCGAAACCTTGCATTTGCAAGACTACTTGCTCAAATAATAAAGTTACGAGCACAATTTTCTGATTATACAATTAAAAGTATTCGTCTTGATAATGCTGGTGAATTTACATCCCAATTATTTAATAATTACTGTATGGCAATTGGGATAAATGTTGAACATCCTGTAGCTCATGTTCATACACAAAATGATTTAGCAGAATCATTCATAAAACGATTGCAGTTAATTGCTAGACCATTACTTATGAGAGCTAAGCTCCCTACATCTGTATGGGGACATGCTATTTTACATGCAGCGTCGCTCGTACGCATTAGACCAAGATCTTATCATAAATATTCCCCGTTACAATTAGCTTATGGCCAAGAGCCAAATATTTCCCATCTAAGAATTTTTGGATGTGCAGTATATGTTCCAATTGCTCCACCACAACGTACTAAGATGAGTCCTCAAAGGAGGCTAGGAATATATGTTGGATTTGATTCCCCATCAATTATTAAATATCTTGAACCCTTGACGAGTGATGTATTTACTGCACGATTTGCTGATTGTCATTTTAATGAGACAAATTGTCCAACATTAGGGGGAGGAATAATGAAGTTGGAAAAAGAAATTACATGGAATGCATCGTTATTGTCTCATTTCGATCCCCGTATAGATCAATGTGAACTTGAAGTTCAAAAAATAATTCATTTGCAAAATATAGCAAATCAATTACCAGATTCATTTATTGATGCCAAGAAAGTGACCAAGTCACATATACCAGCTGTGAATGTTCCATCAAAAATTGACATCCCAATGCAGAAAGTTGTCATTAATGAATCTGCAACACGCCATAAGGGTGGTAGACCAATGGGTTCCAAAGATAAAAATCCTCGGAAAAGAAAAATAGTCAATAATCAAAATGACACAATTGAGAATGAGGATATTCCAAAATAAATCCTAAACATGACTACTCATACAGATATTGAGGAAAGTCAAGTACCTGAAGATAATAATGAGATTTCAATGAATTACGTTATGACTGGAAAAAGATGGAATCGAACTAATGTAGTTATTGTGATATTTTTGCTTATAATGTTGCTATTGACATTTTATCTGAAAGTGACGATTGTGAACCAAAATCTATGAAAGAATGTCAACAGAGAAAAGATTGGCTTAAATGGAAAGAAGCAATCCAGGCAGAACTTAACTCACTTTCAAAACGTCAAGTTTTTGGACTAGTAGTCCGAACACCGGAAAATGTTAAGCCTGTGGGATACAAATGGGTATTCGTAAGGAAAAGAAATGAAAACAATGAAATCACAAGATATAAGGCAAGATTGGTTGCACAAGGTTTTACACAAAGACCCGGTATTCATTATGAGGAGACATATTCTCCTGTGGTGGATGCGATGTTAGAAGTCTTTTCACTGCTAACTTACTGCTTTTTGTCTCTTTTTGGAACCGATGTTGTAGCATCATCAGATCTGCAGGAAAATGCTCAAAATCAAATCATTTAAGCGAGCATTAACATTAATCTCTTAGCCCTATGAGAACATTGATTTATCTTCTACAATAGGCACACTCATTGAATACTTGGGGCTGGCTAAGGCTATCTTTAGCTATTTTATGCAACTTTTAGGCACAATTAACTCTCTTTAGGAGAGTTATAAAATATCGTCGAACAATTATTCATGGTCTGACCCTAGAGCCATCAAAGGAAAAGGAAGCAAGGGACTGAACGAATCAGAGTCATATGCTACATTGAATTTAAAGATTGAGAATCTAACAGACTGACTTGGTTATGAGGAGTACGACACAACAAAGCATAGTGGGAGCATCTGCCAGTAAAGCAAATGTTAGCCACATTCAAGGGATTTCTTGCTCTTTTTGCGAAGGAGATCACCATTACAATAATTGCCTTGGCAATCTAGAGTCAGTGTACTACTTGGGGAATCCGTAGAGCAGAAGAAACAATCCATACTTCAATATGTACAACCCGGCCTGGAGAAATCACCCTAACTTTAGTTGGAATGGAAATCAGGGAGGAAACAATGCTAGTACATCTAATGCTCCAACATATCAGCAAAAAGGAAGTTATCCCCCAGGCTTTTCGAACCAATGTCAGGTTTCAGCTCAAAGGCCATCTGAAGGATCATTTGCATTGTTAGAAAATTTGATGAAACGGTATATGGTGAAAAATGGTGCAACAGTGCAAAGCTAGGCAGCATCACTGAGGAATTTAGAGATGTAGGTAGGCCAACTTGCGACAGATTTGAAAAGTAGAACCTATAGAGCATTACCTAGTGACACTGAATTGCCAAAGCAGGACGGTAAGGAGCAATGTAAAACTCTCACTCTGCGAAGTCGGAAAGCATTACCTCTTGTACACCCGAATGCTTCAAGAACAGAGAGCGAGCCTACTCACGAGGAACAAGGAGAGTCTGACCCAACACAGGACAACTTGTTGTTAGGGTTGACTTTTTACTGCAGAAACATGTGTCGGTAGCCCTGTTTGACCACGTTTTTCACCCATTTCTCATTATTATTTGCCAAAAAGGACCACATATTCTTAAAGTAGAACATACATAGATTATTTCTGCATAAAAGTCAAACTATGGTACTTTAGGAAAAATATGAGATAAATGCGGTTAAAGTTAAAAGAAAATAACAGAATTCTGTTTTTTGCAGAATTGCGCCTGGCGCAGTTTTGGAGGGCAATTTGTCAAAACGCACGTTTTGATTAATGAAGGGCAAGGAGGACATTTCCCACATGTTAAAAACCGTGAGTCCAAGTCCAAGTGAAGTGGTTAGGTGAATCTCAACCCTTTTCCACCTAAAATGGAGGGGAGTTTCAACCAGCCTATGGTGCTATAAAAGGAAGCTATCCATCCCTTAGCAAATCATCACTTCCAAGCTTCATTTCATCTTCTTTTAGATGCTCTCTAGTTGTAGAACACGTTTTTAGGGTTTATGTTGATGTTCTAGTTGTTCATTTCTTTGTTTTTCACGCTTTTACCTTCCGTATTGCTTTTAATTCGAATTCTTACTTCCGTTCTTTGTTCATTCTGTTCTTTTAAAGTTCTTTAGCGAGTTTCAACTCCCCTCATGCTCAAGAGAGAAGTGGGTCAAGCTAGAACTCCTTGTACGAGTCATTTATTCATTTAAATTCAATGAAAATACTTTCTTTATGTTTTCGTGCATTTACTTTCATTTAATTATGTTCTAAATTAGTTATCAACCTCCTTGTGGAATGCCTTAGTCAAATGATTTGATTTTCAACACGCTCGGGATTTTTGCCAGATTGCGCCTGACACTTTTTTGGGTTGGTTTCTAAAAACTTTTCTTTACGTCATTTTTCCATTTGGCTGGGGGGAACTTGATTTATACACCAAAGCCCAACCTTGGGAAAGGTAAGTTAGGTAAAATAATAGGAAACCAATATGAGATGTGACTTAGGAATAAGCACATAAAATATGGTCCTAGGCATAGGCCCTCTGACCCATAATGCAAATGAGTTGGTAGATATTCTCTAGGATTGTAATCACACATAGGAATATGATTGTAGGTTACCCTAGCCTCTGCAGCAACCAAAAGCGGTAGTGAAATAGTAGAACTTAAATCCCAAGAAAAGTCAGGAATTGCGCTTGGTGCATTTTCCCAACATAGTGTGTTTTCCATGTTTTGCATCAAAACTAAGGTAGGATACAAGGAGGTTGAGTTTCATTAAATTGCTTGATAGTTAAAATCCCAAACAACAACATTTCACCATTATTTTCTTCCTAAATCACAATTGCATATTTGAATCATTTCACTGCATTACTTGATTTTGAAAAGCAACAAGTCCGTGAGGATTCGACCTTGGATTACTTCCGAGTATTACTTGTGACCGTGTTCGCTTACACGAGTCTCTAATCTTTTTAAAGGTAGAGAAAATCCCAACACCTGTCTTACTAGGCTTAAAATGAAATAATAAAAGATGAAATATAAAATATTGTCTATAAGGTAATCCTGTCTAAGGAAGGTTCTGTCTAGGTTGAGGTATTTAAGCTGATCGTAAGGGAACGCCTCTACCTGGGAATTGACCTGGGGGTTGAATTAGTCAATATTTTATATGCATGCATTAATGTCATTAGTTTATTAAAACGTTTGATAAAGTAAAACATTAATGTACAACTTCCAATATAAATAGCTATATTGGGCCGACTAAAAATTCACTTCGTTAATTTCACTTAACTGAAATTTACCTAAGTAATATACCCTAGTCTTAGAATACTAAGTGGGAGCAGAAGAGAATATGTAATATACTACATATATGTTTGATATACAAGGTATATATAACGTATTTTTCTCTCTCTCTCACGTTTCTCCTTATATTCACACTGTGAGTTCCATGCTCGGCTTCGTGTCGCCCTGGGCGCGGCCTCCTTACGGAAGGTGTTTGCACGGTTCAATATCAAAGTGAATGGGGATAGTATTCATAGTAAGTGGGAGAAGGACGTATGACATCACATCCTACGGTCTCCACCATTAGTTTGCACCGTGAGATTTCATACATGACATGCGTGTCGTCCTGATGCGAACATCCCTACGGGGGGTCCACAGTATGGAATTGAAACCAAAGCAAACTCCAAAAATGGATAAGGGTTTCTTAGGTTTTGCTCCAATATTTTCCTTCCCTACAGTGGGATTATTAGAGAGGACCTTTGAGATCTGAAAATGGATGGTCACACTTACGGGGAGTTGTTAAGCTAGTTAGTAATTCCCTAACCGAATAAACGATGACTAAACGTTCTAGGAATAAGAGTTATTCTAGTATAAGATTTAGTTGAGAAGGTCTCAATTTAGTGAAGAGGTAGCTGTCTGCCCTACGGTATTATTTCCTTGTTAGCTGCGAAAAAACTTAATGGCGAAAACTACAAACAATGGAAATCGAACCTAAACACTATACTAATGATAGATGATCTTAGGTTCGTCTTGTAAGAGGGTTGTCCCAAGCTCCTGCACCTAATGCCACTGTGGCGGTGCGCAACGTCTATGACTGATGGATCAAGGCCAATGACAATGTCAAGGTCTACATCTTGGCGAGCATATCTGATGTGTTTGCTTAGAAGCACGAAGACACGATCACTACTAAGGAGATCATGGACTCGCTGTAGAGCATGTTTGGATAACCGTCCTCATTAGCTCGACATGAAGCCCTTCAGTTCATTTACAACTCCATATGAAGAAGGGCTTCTCAGTGCGAGAACACATTCTCAACCTCATAGTCCACTTCAACGTGGTAGAGTCGAACGGGGCCGTCATAGACTACCAGAGTCAGCTTCATTCTGGAATCTCTTTCGAAGAGTTTCCTGCCATCCCACAGTAATACGGTTATCAATAAGCTGGAGTACACTCTTACCACGCTCTTAAACGAGCTGCAGACCTACCAGTCTTTTATGAAAAATAAGGGACAAGAAGGGGAAGCAAACGTTGTCACCTCAAAGAGGATCCACTGAAGTTCGTCCTCTGGAACCAAGTCTGCGCCCTCTTCTTCTGGAAGTAAGACTTTCAGAAAGAAGAAGACTGCTGGTAAGGGGTCTAAACCTGACTCCACTGATGCCGCTGCCAAGAAAGGGAAGGCCAAGGCTGCAGACAAAGGAAAATGTTTCCACTACAACGTAGACGGGCATTGGAAGCGCAATTGCCCGAAATACTTGGCCGAGAAAAAAAAGCCAATGAAGGTAAATATGATTTACTTGTTTTGGAAACTTGTTTAGTGGAGAATGATTACTCTGCCTGGATACTTGATTCAGGAGCCACTAACCATGTTTATTCTTCATTTCAAGGAATTAGTTTCTCGAGGCAGCTTGAAGCTGGAGAGATGACTCTCAAAGTCGGTATGGGAGAAGTCGTCTTAGCTGTGGCAGTAGGAGAGCTTAAGATGTTTTTGGACAATAAATCATATATTTTATTAAAAAATGTATATGTTGTTCCTAAAATTAAGAGGAACATGATTTTTATTTCTTATCTATTAGAACAATTGCACTATGTTTCTTCTTCTATGAATGAAGTGTTCATTTCCAGAAATGGTGTTAACATTTGTTCTGCAAAATTAGAAAACAGCTTGTATGTGTTAAGACCAACCGTAACTAAAGCAGTTTTAAATACTAAGTTATTTAAAAATGCTAAAACTCAAACTAAAAGGTAAAAAGTTTCTCCCAAAGAAAATACCTATCTTTGGCACTTAAGATTAGGTCACATTAATCTCAATAGGATTGGGAGGTTGGTTAAGAATGACATTCTAAGCGAGTTAGAAGACGATTCTTTACCACCATGTAAATCTTGTCTTGAAGGCAAGATGACTAAAAGACCTTTTACTGGAAAAGGTTATAGAGCCAAACAGCCTTTAGAACTTATACATTCAGACCTCTATGGTCCGATGAATGTTAATGCTCGAGGAGGGTATGAATACTTCATCTCTTTTATAGATGATTATTCAAGTTATGGTTATCTATACCCAATGCAGCACAAGTCCGAAGCTCTTGAAAAGTTCAAGGAGTACAAGACCAAAGTTGAAAATCAATTAGGTAAAACTATTAAAACACTTCGATCTAATCGGGGTGGAGAGTATATGGACTTATGAAATTCCAAGACTATATGATAGAACATAGAATCACGTCCCAACTCTCAGTCCCTAGTACACCACAACAAAACAATGTATCATAAAGGAGAAACTGAACCTTATTAGACATGATTCGCTCAATGATGAGTTATGCACAGTTTCCTAACTCGTTTTAGGGTTACGCAGTGGAGACTGCGGTTTATATTTTGAACGTAGTTCCATCAAAGAGTGTTTCTGAAACACGCTTTGAACTATGGAAAAGTCGTAAAGCTAGTTTACGTCACTTCCGTATTTGAGTATGTCCGGCACACGAGCTCGTGACTAACCTAAAGAAATTTGAACCTCGTTCAAAAGTATGCCTATTCGTAGGTTACCCTAAAGAAACAAGAGGTGGTCTCTTCTTCGATCCTCAAGATAACAGAGTGTTTGTATCGATAAACGCCACCTTCTTGGAAGAAAATGACGTTCGAGATCATGAACCATGAGGTAAGGTGGTGATAAACAAGATTTCTGAAGAGGTTACAAATACGTCAACAAGAGTTGTTGATCAACCTGGCACTTCCACAAGAGTTGTTGATGAAGCCAGCACGTCACGTCAATCACATCCATCTCAAGAATTGAGGGTGCCTCGACGTAGTGGGAGGATTGTGTCATAACCTGACCACTACGTGGGTTTAAAAGAAACCCAAGTTGTCATACTTGATGACGGTGTCGAGGATCCATTGACTTACAAACAGGCAATGGAAGATGTGGACAATAACAAATAGGTCAAAGACATGGACTTGGAAATGGAGTCTATATACTTCAATTTTGTTTGGGAACTTGTAGACCAACTTGACGGGGTAAGACCCATAGGGTGCAAATGGATCTACTAGAGAAAATGAGACGCTGAAGGAAATGTACAGACCTACAAGGCGAGGCTTGTGGCGAAAGGCTACACACAAAGGGAAGGGGTGAACTATAAAGAAACCTTCTCCCCTATAGCTATGCTCAAGTCCATAAGAATACTTTTGTCAATTGCCATATGTTATAACTATGAGATTTGGCAAATGGACGTCAAGACTACCTTTCTCAATGGAGGTCAAGATTTATATATCTAAACCTGAGGGGTTTATAGCTTAAGGTCAAGAGCAAAAGGTTTGCAAGCTTAAACGATCTATATACAGATTGAAACAAGCATCTCGATCTTGGAACATAAGGTTTGATACTGCGATCAAATCTTATGGTTTTGACCAAAACGTTGATGAACCTTGTGTATACAAGAAGATCCTCAACAACACAATAGCCTTCTTAGGATTGTATGTGGATGATATCCTACTCATTAGGAATCATGTAGGATACCTTACTGACATAAAGAAGTGGCTAGCTCATGAGTTCCAAATGAAAGATTTGGGGGAAGCTCAGTATGTCCTTGGCATCCAAATTCTAAGGGATCGCAAGAACAGAACGTTAGCTCTGTCTCAAGCAACTTATATTGACAAGATGCTTGTTCGATATGCGATGCAGAATTCCAAGAAGGGTTTTTTGCCTTTCAGGCATGGAATTCATATGTCTAAGGAACAATGTCCTAAGACACCTCAAGAAGTTGAGGATATGAGACGCATACCCTATGCTTCAGCAGTGGGCAGCTTGATATACGTTATGTTGTGCACTAGGCCTGACATTTGCTATGCAGTAGGGATGGTCAGTAGGTATCAATCCAATCTAAGATATGATCACTGGACTAATGTTAATGGAATCTTCAAGTATCTTAGGAGAACGAGGGACTACAAGCTCGTGTATGGCTCTAAGGATTAGATCTCAACAGGATAAACTGACTCTGATTTCCAAACAGACAAGGATTCAAGGAAATCCACGTCAGGGTTAGTCTTCACTCTTAATGAAGGAGCGGTAGTTTTGCGAAGCATCAAACAAGGATGCATAGCAGACTCCATGATGGAGGCTAAGTACGTTGCAGCTTGTGAAGCAGCAAAAGAAGCGGTTTGGCTCAGGAAGTTCTTGACCGATTTGGAAGTCATTCCAAATATGAACTTGCCCATCACACTTTACTGTGATAACAGTGGTGCTGTGGCAAATTCTAAAGAATATCGAAGCCATAAGAGAGGCAAGCACATAGAAATGAAGTACCACCTAATACGGAAGATAGTGCAACGAGGGGATGTGATCGTCACAAAGATCACTTTAGAGCACAACATTGCTGATCCTTTTACGAAGGCTCTCATGACTAAAGTGTTTGAGGGTCAT
This sequence comes from Momordica charantia, assembly GCF_001995035.1. The sequence continues at coordinate 996,905 of NW_019104544.1, forward strand.
CTAGAGAGTTTAGGTCTACGAGCATTGTACGATTAGTCTAGGTCAAGTGGTAGAAGTGTAATGGGTATAGTGTATGCCCTAGTTTATTGTATTTTCCCTTTGCTTTATGATTATGTACACCTCACTCGAGTTTAGTTCAAGTAGGAGTTTGTTGGGTGTGTTGCCCTAAACTCGTAGTATGTATTCATGTAAAAACAAATTTATATTTAATAAAGTTTTATTCAGTCAATTTGTTGTTGAATTCATAGCAATGCATTGTCTAAATCTAATAAACTAAACATCCAAGGTTATTGTCATGTAACCGAAATAGTATATATACTTGGTATATATTTGATATACCCTCGATATACAAGTGGATAATGTTCTAGGAATAACCTAAAGGGCTATGGTATATGGATAAGGCTGGGTACCTTCTCCTGGCAAGACTATGTATACGGCCCACTTTGTAAATGTTATAGATGACCCGATCCAGGTCGTTTGTGTGGAGACATTTGAGTGGGGGTATCCTATACAATGAGTTTGTGTAAGACCGGACCACGAAATATCCGATCTTTAGATGTAACAGCGTTGACTAACAGATTCCTATTTCAAATGATGACCAGACGACTAACTCTCAATCCTGAGTGAGTTATGGACTCCTGCCCGTGAGGGCTCAGGGTGAGAGTGGCCGAAGTCGCCGACTCAACATTCCTACCATTTTGAGACAGAGTGGGGAGCTCGGAACATAACTTCACAAGATGGAATTCACTCTTCCCCGACTTTAGGGGAGTAGATGGGTGTTCTTTTAAATGCTGACTCCGGGATTTAAACAAGGGGCTCCACCTTCTCACTGGCCCGAGAGGGACTTCTGGTTAATGGTCGGACCATAATCGGGTTGTTCATTAGAGGAGCAATGGTATTTAAGGAGCAAGATGTAACTCAGCAGTAAAACGGTAATTTGACCCAGCTTGAGTTATGAGCACTCGTGAAGGATTGACTTGTCATTAATGGTCGTATATTCATGGACACAAAAACATTCTGCAATGAGAAGAGTGCAGCTACAGGTCTTTAGTGGAGTGACTCGTAGTTAACGAATATTGATTAACTCGGTTAATGAGTGTGATCAATTAATCTCGTATCGTTGAGCTTCTGATCTTTAGGTCCATTAGGTCCCCTTGCTAGCTCACAATGGGTAAAGTGAGGATCAAGAATTATGAAATAATTTGAGATGTTTAAATTATATAAGGGAGTGTATATATATATATTAATTTTGGATAAAGATTCAAGATAATACTATATATTATGAAAGAAATGTTTGAATCATATACCAATAAAAAATATGAATTGAATTCATATTAAAACTGGAGAGATATTTTGCATATGGTTCAAATATATAGTTTTAATTAAATATGTGATATTTAATTAAAACATAAATAATTCATTGTTATTTATTTATTTGATATTATGTTTAATTAATTATTAATTAGATTAATAATTAATAATTTAATTAATTAATTAATTATTAATTGGATTAATGATTAATTAATTGATTAATTAAATTATCAATTAATTTAATTAATGTGTTTATTAATTAAATAAATAAATAAAGAGGAAAAAACCAACCCCTGGTGATGTGGGCAGTTATCCCACATCACCCTTTGGTTTAACAGCAGAATCGTTCTGCTAGATGGTCTCCCTCTTGTGCCTGAAAAAGAAAATAGATAAGGTTTTCTCTCTGCATTACCCTTTAAAATTCCCTCCAGTTGCTCCCACAAGCAAGATCATCATTTCTAGATGAGTGGGAAGATCATTTGGTAATGTTCATTGGAATTACTGGAGTTATTTTGAAGAAGGTCTTCAAACGTAAGTTTCGGTTTCCCCTATATTTTCCATTTTTGTGTTGTATTTTTTGTTCCTTAAAAATCAAGAATAAGATCGTCGTTTCCGCTGCGGGATTCAAGTCCCTTCAGAGCCAACATAAATAGTTTCACCTACCCCACCAACATAGATTGTTGAACAACCAATGGAAGTTCAAAATAATGCAAGTGAGGAAGTCAACCCAATGAATGCTAGAGCATCTAATGCAGGATCATCACATACTAGAGTGGTCGAGAAAAGGAATCAGGCGGAGCATGACGATGCTCCAGCTGAGTACAGACCAGCACCACCATACCTTAAGCGGTTGTAAAAGAAAGAGCAAAACGTTCAGTTTAAGAAATTCTTAGATGTGCTGAAGTAAATGCATGTGAACATACCATTGGTGGAAGCTCTGGAACAACTATCGAATTATGTGAGGTTCTTTAAGGAGATACTCACAAAGAAGAGAAAGCTGGGAGAATATGAAACTCTGGCAATGACCAAGGCCTGCAACACTATCCTTACAAGCAAGATTCCAGCAAAGATGAACGACCCTGAGAGCTTTACCATACCCATCTTCATTTGACGACAGATGATAGGGCATGCACTGTGTTTATGCAAGGATATGCACAA
>NW_019104544.1:1012567-1035854 GCF_001995035.1 Momordica charantia
CGATAATCACGCCGCTGACAGTTGCTCACATCGGCCCCTACCGAGCTCCCCGGTAGGTCGGACCTCGGCCAGGTTCACCTCGGCCCTCATACTTAGCATTTGTCGACGTTAGTGGCGGTCATCTCGGCTATCCTAGCTGGGCATGACTCATGAGTCATCTTGGAGCACCAATAGGGGTCCTCCACGTGTCCAGGGTATTCTCTTCCCCAAACACAACCAACCATCAACAACCAATGTTGTAGAGGCTGTAATATTTCATGCTGCAACATCTTACAACCAACAACCAAACAACCAACCATCAACAACCGTAGAGGCTAATTCAAGTTAAATACATCAATGAAATACAATTCTCAAAGAATGCTACAAACAATCCTTATCTTCTTCTTCATCCTCCTCCATAATATTATCTAACATCTCTTCTTAAACTCACAAAACCAAGATTGAGTTTGCTAATAACATCAATGTCAAAACTAACGCCTAAACCAAAATCAAACTAAACCAAAGCTAAAAACTCAAACAACAACCAATGACTAGTGACTAACCATCAGCAACTATGTTGTAGAAGCTACAACATGTCGTAGATGCTGCAACATCTGACAACCAACAACAAAATGAAAAATTCATCAATAACTAATGTCGTAGAAACGAATTCAAATAAAATTACACAAATTCACCAATTAAATCTAAGCCTCACAAACAATCTTTATCTTTCTTCTTCATTATTCTCCATATTGTCTTCCATAATTGATTACTATCTCATCTAACCTGATTGCCCTGATACCATGTTCAGGGAATAGAGAAAATAATAAATAAGGTTTCATTGAATTGAATTTTTAATACAAACTAGTAACCTATTTATACTATTATAATTATGATATTTATAGTGATTAATGTCCTGATTATTAAATGTCTATGTATTTTTCTTTGAGATTTGTCATCATAAAAAAGGGGGAGATTGTTGGCTTTTTGCCCTTAATCTCAAATTAATCAATTCTAATTAATTTAATTAATTTTTTGATGATAACCAGCATAATTTTATTTATTGACATGTTTAGTGTTTTAAAGTGTCCACATCGTACAGCTCATTATACTGATTCCAACGATTATTGGTTCATTTAAATTGGAGCTCAAACGAAAAAGTTATGATCGAACTAAGTCGGAAGGAAAAATACCTAAGAAGATAACGTGGACGGTTCGTATGCTAAGAAGTGGTAAGCTAAATTGTTATTAAAAAAAATAAAAAATAAAATAAAATGAATTAAAAAAAATCAAAATTAAAAAAATTCAAGTTACCTAACGGTAACTTCGTAAAATTAAAAAAAAATGTTACATCATGTCAGCATTAAATGTCGACATGTATTAGTGGATTTTTAAAAAAAAATTGTAAAGTAACCATTTACACACATGAATATATTATTATTATTATTATTATTATTATATTATTCTTAATTCCTTTTTCAAAATAATCTTCACTCTTCATTTCTAATAATTAAGATCCATCGAGAAAAATTAGACTTGATTTTTTTTACCATTTTCCCTCCTCTATTTAAACCCAATCTCTTCCTCCACAACAACATACAATTCTCTTATTCTCAATACTCCATAACTTCAAAATTTTCAATTGTTATTCTCTCCAAGTTCTCAAATTTCTTTCCATCTTATTTGTGAGAGAAATTTTATTGTTGTGAGGGTTGAATTGTTTGTGAGCTCGACTTGTAAATTCACTCTATTTAAGAGTTTGTAAGTGTGTGTTTCAAATTTCCAACTCATTGTAACGGTGTGATCCTCACCGTGGAGAGAATTGTTTTTGCTCTTGAGAATGACAATGTACTGATTTGGCTCCTATCATGGAAAGAATCAAAATTTCAATTTACAACCAAATAGGTGCTTGGAAAGTAGAGTAGGACAGTTGTGCCGAACCACTATAAAAATCCTTGGTGTCAAATTTCTCTAACCCTGTCTCTTGTTTATTTTTGCAATTAATTTAGAATTTAATTGTTTGCTTTAATTTCTCTTATTTGCCTTGGAATTTATTTATCTTAGTTTGTCAAAATTGCATATCTCAAAAAGTGTACTATTTTTATTTAAATTTGGCCCATTAGTTAAAAAGTTTACATTTTGTGAATTAAACTCTATTCAACCCTAGGGTTGCCATACTGATCCAACATGCCTAATAAGTGTGGGGATAATGGAGCCAGACCAAAGAGAAAATCTTGTTCCTATAGGGAAAATGTTTTTTGGAATTTTTCCTTATCCTATTTAGTTTTGACTTTTTTTATTTTCCTTTTCCCTTTTAGTTTTTTCAGCATCTATTATAAATAGATGGATGAGTCATTTTATTAATGAACATAAATAGAGAGTCGTGAGAAATTCTCCAAGAAGAGAGAGTTTGAGAGCTAAATACTTGTGTGTCCATTAGAGAGTTTGGAAGACTTGCATAGTGATCCGTGAGCATTTTCTTTGTGAGGAAAAATTGAGACAAATCATTATAAAGGGCTTGTAAAGTGATAACTCTCCAAAAAGAGTTATTGTGGTATTATATTGGGTTAAATTTAGCGAAAATGAGAGAATTAGCTATATAAACTCACCAAAATAAGGAATTAGGTGAGAAATAGAAAAGTAATTATGAATTCCTTGCTTTGTTAAATTTTGAGAAATCTGAGCTCATCTCTACTGTTTTTGGGTTGATTTTGCAGAATCTGGAAGTACTGGAAGTAGAGTTGTAAAAGCAGAAGGAGTTGCCATGACTTTCAGATGCCAGAACCCTCGATGCTGGAGCATCACTTGTTGCAGAAATTCTTGGGCAGCGGAGTACCACTTTTACGCGGGATTTTTACTGAAGTCTGTATAACGCACATTTTATCCAGTTTTGCCCTAATTTTCGAGGAATCTATAAAAGCAACAAGATGGGGATTATCTCATTATCAATCCCCAATGGGGAAAAGATCCCACGAGAAGAAAATACTCCAAATTCGGTGCTGAAGGCAAGGAGAGCATACCCCATTTTCGAGAAGGAGCTGGCGGGAGGAAGCTGAAGCCACTGGTTTTCTCATTGAGTTGGAGGTTTTAGAGGATTTCCTAGAGCTTTTTCATGAAATGAGTTGTTTCTTTTCTTTACCCATTGTATTCTTCCCCTTCCCCATGAACTAAATCCCATTTTCGGGGGAGATCCTTTGCGATAGCTTCCGAATAAAAGTGTTTTAGCTTATTTTTATTGTTGATAAATAGAGCTGTTTTAATATTTTCTTCTTACTAATCTTTATCGGTAACATCTATTAGTTTGCTTGCATCTTGTATGACTCGGAAGGGTATATAGGTAGCATGTTTGGCTTTATTTATGGTTAGTTATTCTTTGATAGTAACTCTGTGGATGCTTATGAATAAGGGTTCGCCTAACCATGCTTATAAACTGGTCTTTATGCTTGGATACTTAGTAACAGAAGTTGTAGATATTCATGTTTGGGTGTCTCATAAGGGACTTACGTCGATTTGAGCATTGTCTGCGATTTTATGCTAGAGCATCTTTTGTGAGCGAGCGAAAGCATGTAGCAATCTCCCCCGTTCTTATCTCATCATTTGTTTCCCCTTTCTGTTAGTTTTCTAAAGAATCTCTGATCTGCACCAACATCGTTAATTTATAATATTTTTCTCTTGGATTTCTTTTATGCATTTTTATAGCATTTTACTTATTTTAGTCATATACAAACACTGATTATCTTTTATTTGCATTTTTAATGCATGGAGTAATACCCTTATTCCATGTGGATTTTGACCTTGTTTATACTACACTCGGCGATAATAGTCTACACTTGCACTTGCACTTGCATTCACATCGGTTGTGGACACGCAACATAAACTCTTGGGAGATTCTTACTGACATTTTAGTCGAACCTGCAATGGTAGCATAGAACTGGACATAGCCCACATAGGGTGAACCAGTATAAATCTGGCGTTTAATTTTCTTCTCCCTAATCTTTATTTATCGTTCTTATTATTTATAAGTTTTAGATTATTTTATCCAATTTTTTAAGTTGTAAGTTCCAATTTGAAATTTGAATTCCATATTAATTGGAACCAGAACCTGAACTGGGATTAGCTAACAAATATTGTCTGCATTAGTTATTGAGATAATTATTAGTTGGCTGCATTTTTCACAACAACAATATCTGTCTCCCTTGCTTGATTTATGTCTCCCTTACGACGCCTTAAGTGATCTCCTTTCCCTCAGCTCCCTTCGTCAACTCGGCTCTGATTGTTTCCCTCTCTGATCGTCTCCTTCTCTGACCTCGTGTGATCTCTCCTTAAATTTGGTAAGTTTTATCTCCACGTATAAGTAAGTTTACAACAATATTGGTATAAAAAAAAACAGAACCAAGGAGAGATAGAATCTAGGAGAGCTAATGGAAGTTAGGATCTTTTAATTTTAAAAATAATAACCAAATAGAAATGATAAAAAATCAAACCAGCAAAACAGTTAGAAAAATACAAATAAACATTTTTCATTATCGTAGATTATTTGGCCATTTTTCAAAATCGGTGGATTAATAGAGACACCTACTATAAATTCTCTAAAAAAAATGTGTTCAAATATCATCGATATATTCCKCCTTAATATTGAAATATTGTGAAAAATGTCAAGAATTTCAACGATAGCGATATGTCGAATGAAATGTGGACATCTCGTTTGATATTTAATTAATACATTGAATAAGACAGCATTTTTTTTATAATGGCCAAGCAACAACACTATACAAAAGCCAAATAAAAATTATGAGCAAATTAATTCTTCAAACAAAATGGGAGTGAGGTAACAGCCTTACACACATTAAGTAAGAAAAGATTAAATTTTAAAATCAAAAAGAAAAAAAAGGTTAACAAATATCACTCAAAATCATGTGAGCAAAAGACTAGTTTCTTTTTGGTTGTGGTTRTCACTTAGTGGAAGAAGTGAAAAGAAAGTTTGGAGCTTTCTTCAGCCAATAGTACTAGAACCAGCTGTGTATGGAACCTTATGATTGAGTTGATTTAGACATATTGAAGATAGAAAGCAATCTACTTTGAGAGTCATTCACCAAGAGAGAGAGAGTGTAGAAATGAAATGATTGGATTGGGAAGTAAACACTTGGACATTGAAATAGCCACATGCTTTGGCCTTCACCCCACCTTGTCCTCTGTACTTGGTTTTCTTTGGGTTATCTAAATTGCTCTCTTTCTACATGAATTGATGGGGTTGAGGCCAATTATATGTTCAACTTTGAGTGGTCAAGTAGTATAGACTTTCTTTGTCCTATATTGACATGGTGGAGTTCAATAGTGGAGATTCTTTTATGTATGTAATAGTGTTTTCTTTAAATACTACTTTCAGAAGAGAAAGTTTAATGAGAGGTATGATCTCATTATGAGAGAGTTTGAGAGGAACAACTCTATTTTCTCTATTCCTCATTTTTTGGTTTTTGAGAAACAATGTATGTATTTTAATGTTGTTTGTGTTAAACTATTAAAAACTTTTTTGTTTTATTTTTGGTAGAGAAATGCATCCACATTAAATTGGTTTTTAAGAACTAACTCTACTTTTTTTTTGGTTGGAGTCTATATCATCTTATTTGTCCACTGGCCTATAAAATAGAGAAAAATGCTTAAATAATCTTAATTTATATAGAGTGGTATCTATTGAAACAGTTTTAGAACAAAGTTATTTGTCGGTTGCAAAAGAATATTGAGATGACGAATATCAAGAACTCTGGTATTGTGATGATCAGAATGTGTACTTTTCTAATCGATATATGAGATCATATTTGTTTGCACTTTCTCAACTATGGACTCTCTAGATGGATTCTTCAAACATGACTAAATTTGGAGTGTGATTTTGTGATATCAATTTTTAGGACAATATATAGACCTCTTCTTATTTCTACAATACCATATTATTTTATTCACTTTGAGCAAAAGCCTACTAACGTTGTTCACTACTTATGGACCATGAATATTCTTGTTTCGTAATCAATGTGGAAAATTGTGAACCTCGGCTAAATTTGGTCCTAAATTTGAATCCTTACCTCAACATATTGTGTTGTATTAAAAAAAAATAAATGTGGAACATTGTTCACATCCCTAACAATAATTATGATATATCATTAATGATGATGTGAGTTAAAATACTATTTAGCGACTCTATTCAGCGTCACTGAAAAGTTACTTTTAGCGACTACCATATATAAGTCGTTGAAGATACTATTCAGCAACTGTAGGCGCGTCGCTGAATATATCATTAGCGATGCTCATCTGAGTCGCTAAAAGTACATTTATTAGCAACGTGCGTCTGGGTTGCTGAAAGTTAACTTTTAGCAACGTGCAAGCAGGGTCGCTAAAGGTTATGGAGACACAGTATTAGCGACTTTCTCAACGACGAACCACGTCTCATCACTAAATACTTTAGCTACACTTTCTTACTTTTAGCGACATATTTTGTGAGAGAGTGTATTTTCTTGTACTCATATAACAATATGTGGCAACAGTTGGTATTGGTGAAATATATAAATTAAATTTATCCAACTCATTACCTTGAGCTTTTGAGCTGAGTGGTGATTTATTCATCTTTAATATGGTATCAGAGTAGGAGATCCTGTGTTTGAACTCATGCATTGTTGTTGTCCCAACAGATATCTCTTATTAGACATGGCCAAGCAGTGTCATACTCTTGTCTTATATATTCTTTTGATGCTATAGATAAAAGTTTCTCAAACAAAACACAACGTTACAAATGTGGGAGTGGAGATTCGAATAATCCAAACTTTTGACCTATACAAGATTGTTACGTATACTAATGCCGTCGTTACCCAGTTAGAGTTACGTTCGGGCAAGACACGACCGAGATCATGTCATGGATTTATTTGTATGATAGCAAGAGAGGGTGAAGAAAAAGAAAGGATTTTGTGGTGAAAGGTGAGTTGAGATGTACACATCCAATCATTTACAATGCTTATTCACTTGTAAAGCAAAACACATGCACATGTTAGATGTTTGCCCTTTTGCCACACAAAACTGTTGAGGAACTGACATAGATTGTTTCCTTCTCACACTATTATATTTGCTTCTTTTCTCAATGTCCCCTCTTCATAACAATGAATGTCGGCTGCTCTTATTTATCAGAGAGAATCAGGAAAAAAAAAACTCATAATTCAAAATTGATTTGTCTATTTTGTCAAAAGAAGAAAACTGTAAAAATTATTTTTTCCATTAAAAAATAAATGAATGAGTTTCTTTGAAATTTTGTGTTTTTAGTTTTATGTTTTTTTTAAATGTTGAGTTGCTCGTTGATATTTTGTTATAAAATATAGAAATTGTTGGTATATATAAGCTTAATGTTTTTCTAAAGAGATAAAAAAAATAGTAACAGAGGGATTTTAATGTTCAAATTCCTGGTCAACTATGTGTTATAGATCATCAAAATTGCCTTGATTTATTATCTATTATTCATAATTCAGAATAATATTATTTGAAAAAAAAGTTATTTATGTTGGTTGGATAATTATGGGCTCCTTGGTAATGTGGTCGGTTTGTTGTTTTTTATTAAATAAAAATATAACAGAGTATTTGGTAATTGTTTTTGTTGTTTGTTTTTTTTTAAATTGAAAAAAGAAATAAAAAGAGGTTTGGTAACTATTTTTTTTCCTTGGTCCTCTAAAATTTTAAATTCAAAAAAATAAATTTTTATATTAAAATTAACTTTTAAAATAAATATTCAAATTTTTAACCATATATAGTTTTTTTTTTTTTCAGATGACTATAAGACTAGAAACTGTATCTTTTTGTCAGTCAAACAAAAAATACATTTTGAATTTTTTTTATAGGGATAGAAATTGATCTTATCATCTATTATCTTATGTTCTATATTGGAATCAAAGAAAGATATTTTTTAAGGACTCATATGTTCCGACTTAGAGTAAATGTTTCTCTATCAAGAAAGGCAAATTGTTATTTTTTTTCTATCGACTATCTACCAACAAGAAGATTTAATCAGAAATGTCGATAAATTCCTTTGTGTGGAGTTCAAATAAATATGAAAATTAATTTTAAAAAAAAAATCCACTATTCTAATTTAATCATCATCGAATTTATATATTAGAATAGTGGATATAGTCATAAATGAATGGTTTATGTCCACCTACTTTTTGTTATTATATTTTATTTCGTTGATTTCGAGTCCTTACAATTATTGAAATAATGAAAAATAGGAATACTTGGGAATTAAGGAAACGATGGAAACAAAAAAATATATAAAAAATAAAAATTATAGAAATAGTTACCAAAACATTTATATTTCTAAAAAATTGGAAAGAAAGAAAAAAAAAAGTGAAATTGTTATGAATTCAAACATGTTGAAAAACTTGCAGGCGAACCTATTATACAATTTCAATTGGGGGTGGTGAATTCAAATAATTCACTCCCTACCTTCAATCTCACGGTGTTGAGCATATCGCTTCTCTTGTCCTTATTCATCACAGTAAAATAGAATAGTTGAAAGAAAATATAACCACATCGTAGATGTTGGTCTTACTATTCTTTCTCAATCTTCTACACCTTTAAGTACTAGGAGGAGACATTCTCTATTGTAGTATATCTTATTAATAGACTGCCCACTACTAATCTTGATTGGAAAAGTCCSTTGGAAGAACTATTTTATCAACCACCAAACTATTCATTTCTCAAAATTTTTGGTTGCTTATGCCACCTTTGCCTTCATCCATAGAACAATGAGCTTCAACCTCGCTCAACTCCCTATGTTTTCATTAGAAATAGCAATATTCACGAAGGGTATAAATGTCTCTCACTTGAGGGACGTTTATATATCTCCCGCCATGTTGGTCTTACTATTTCTTCTATTTTACCTAATATATCATCTTCCTCTACACTTCCTATACGGTCTCCTCCATCCAATTGCCCCAATCTTTTATCACCTTTAGCTAACATATCACCTAATTTATCCTCTTTTGCATCTACACCTGCTGAAAATCCTGACATTGCACCTGAGGATGTTGAAATTGTTGGTAGAACACCAGAAAATATTGTCATTGCTAATCTCCCACAAATTCAAAGTGAAAATATTAATCTCATATCAGTTGCTAGTGATGGTGTTATTGGTGATGTTGTTAGTTCTGCATCGATACCTACTGATAATGCTAGATCTATCTTACCTTGAGTAGCTAATGCCAATCAGCATAATATCACTCATTTTATGATCACAAGAGCTAAGAATGGCATATTTAAACCCAAGATCTTCCTTACTGGTTATAAGGAAGTTGAACCTTCCATCTTTAAAGCATCCCCATAAGAGCAATGGAAGAGGAATATTCAACTTTACTTGCAAATGGTACGTGGGATTTAGTTCCATCGTCTTCTTATTAGTCGGCTGTAAATAGGTATATAAAATCAAAAGAAATATAGATGGATCTGTTGTTCGATACAAAGCTTGTTTGGTTGCAAAGGGGTTCCATCAAACATTAGATATTGGTTACTTTGAAACTTTTAGTCCATTTGTGAAACCTATTACGATTCAAGTACTACTCACTTTGGCTATCACTCATGGCTGGGAGTTGAGGCAGATTGATATAAACAACGCCTTTCCTTCATGGTTTATTACAAGAAATAGTTTTCATGGAATAGCCGACTGGTTTTATTTCTCCTAACACCAAACACTTAGTTTGTAAGTTGAAGAAAGCCTTATATGGATTGAAGCAAGCTTCACGTGCATGGTTTGAAAGGTTGAGTTCGTTTCTACTCTCCCTTAGTTTTGTGTGTTCCAAAGAAGATTCTTCACTATTTTTCCGTATTTCTAATGGTCATTACTGCTATGTCCTAGTGTATGTGGATGATATTGTTTTAACTGGAAGCTCCTCTACTGATATTCAACCTATTATTTCTTCATTAGACAAAAGGTTCTCTCTTAAAGACTTGGACAAATTAAACTACTTCCTTGGTGTTAAAGTTTCATATAGTGCTGCAGGAGGGTTATTTCTTTCTTAATCCAAATATATTACTGATCTACTTCAATGTGCCAAGATACGTGAAGCAAATTCACTTGTTACCCCTATGAAAAGTGGCTCTCTAGTCTCTGCTTGTGAGGGTGATTTACTACCAAATGCTTTCTTTTACCGCAATATAGTTGGTGACTTGCAATACGTGACCTTGACACGTCCTAAAATCCTGAAATCTCATTCTCAGTAAACAAAGCATGTCAATTCATGCATTCACCCACCACTATACACTGGTTATTGGTAAAACAAATTCTCCGTTACTTAAAAGATCATTTGATCATGGCCCTTCTTTCAAAACCATCTCAGTTACTCCTTCAAGGCTTTGCGGATGCTGATTGGACATCTGACCCCGATGACAGGAAATCTACGTCTGGGTATTGTATATATTTTGGCGGCAATCCTATCTCATGGGGTTCTAAAAAGCAATCCATCATCTCGCACTAGTATAGAAGTAGAATATCCTTCTCTTGCTCTTGCTGCTTTATAATTAATTTGGCTCAAATCTCTGTTTTGTGAGTTACAAATTTCACTATCAACTACACAAATATTATGGTGTGATAATTTAAGTACGGTTCACTTGAGCGCGAATCCGATTCTGCATTCTCGAACAAAGCATGTTGAAATCGATATCTGTTTTGTTTGCGACTTGGTTATCTCCGATAAACTTCCATACTATAAAGAAATCCTGTGTCTTCCACCAGATTCCATTTACTTGAGAACAAGCTCAATGTCAGTGATCCATCCTCCATTGGCTTGGAGGGGTATTAAGATTAATCAATAACGTGTACCTCTGGAATTTTCTTCAGTTAGGAAATTATGTAATCTTGTTAAGGGAGTTGTTAAGTTTTTTTTTTTTTTTCCTACTGTTTTGTATCTATTTTTTCGTTTGAGGTTCAACCCTATATAATGGGTTATTTGGTTGATTAAATTATGAGAATGAAATTATAATAAAATCCATTCCTGAGATATCTCTTCCCTCAATTTTAGCTTGTGATACCAAGCTAACTTATTTTGTTTGTTTTTTTGAAGGTTACTACGTAGCCTTTCGATTTGTGGAACTCAAGTAAGAAATTATATGGAGGGTTGATCACGATTTTTGGACTATGAATTAGGGTGTGTTTGGACGAGTGAGGTAGAATAAATGATTTTGAAAAAAGAGAAATTTAAATATAATCGATTTTTCAAAATCACTGTTCAATTGATACCTTAAAAATCAATTTAAAATGATTTTAAACTTTCTTAAATTTAATTTATAAGTTTACCAAACATGATCAATAGAAAAGAAAAGTAATTTTGACAATAACAAAAGTGATTTTGGCACACTCCCAGACTCACACTTAGAAATGTACACCATCCGAATTTTGCAACTGCAGTTGAAGTATGAATATATAAGAGATTAAACTTACTGTACCCTATCAGTTTTGAGTTCAAAGTTGGTATTAGAGTAGTTGATCTCGAGTTTCCATTATTCCTGTAGTATCATTTTCTCTCCAATTATTCTCACTTGTTTGACACTACAACCAACTTATCAGCTCAAGTTTTTGTTGGAATTTTTGAATAAAATTATTTTTGTTAAAATGAAGAATCACAACTTTTCATGAACTGATGCGTCTTTTGTAAAGGTTATGTCCTTTTGTCAAAAGAGCGTAACTTTATATGAAAAGATATGACTATTTGAATGGCCACAAATAGTCTATAAATACGTGGTTATTCTCAGTTTTGCAAAACAGAAAACTAATCCCTCAAAATTCTCTCATTTCCTCTGTACGAATACTTAAATACTGTGAGTTCGTTGAGGCCTGTGTGTGAAGTGTTGCATTCACAGGTTGGTATATCTGTCCTATCTTGGGAGACAATTGTTCATGAAACCTTGAGCACTGTAAATGGAACAAAATTGTCTTAAGGAAACAATACTACGTTGGGTTCGGATTTTTAATTTTGTATTTCCTTAAGTTTTCTATGCATATTTCTCCAACAATCTTAAGACAATTTTGGTTTTATATTTTATTTTGTTTCCAATCTTGGCTACGATTATGCATTATTGTTTTTTGTGGCTTAAAACAAATGCACTTTTTATTTAAGTTGTCACAATTTTGTTCTCTCGTTATGAAAGGTTGTGATCTCAATTTTGTTAATCACATTTTGGTGATATTTTGCAATTTTATACTCATACTCTGAAATGCATTCATTGATTTGTCATGTGGCATGAGTTTATTGCAAGTTTTTGATTGATCTGTGCTTCTTAACCAACATTTGTACCCAATAATTTCATTAAATTGATCAATTTTATGCATTTGTTCTTGTGTGTTGGTTATGTTTAATACTCTATTGAGTATGAATTGTTGGTTTTTTTGCCCTTAATCTCAAATTAATTAATTAATGTTTTGATGATAACAAACTTAATTTTATTTATTGACATTTTTTTGTATTTTAAAGTGTCCACAGCGTAGAGCTCGTTACAACGATTTCAATGACTGTTAGATCATCCAAAACGGAGCTCAAACGGAGAAGTTACGATCAAAACAAGAAAGGAAAATATCCGAGAAGATGACGTGGACAATTCGTAAGCTTGACAAACAAATGACAAGCTTCTTTTTAAAATATATATATTACAAAAGAAAAGAAAAAAAATAAAAAAAAAAGATTTCAAAAGTTACCAACGCTAACTTTGGTTTTAAAAAAAAATCATGTCAGCATTAAATGCTGACATGTGTCAGTTAAAAGAAAAGAGTTTGAATATTTTTACTGTTTTCTCATACACATATATATTATATTATTATTATTATTATATATATATATATATATATATATATATATATAATTCTGTCACATCTGTATGTATATATATATTTTTTATTTTTTTTATTTTATCATTATTATATATATATATATATATATTATTCTTAATTTATTTTTTTTCAAAATTATCTCAACCCTTCATTTTTAATAATTAAGATCTAATTATTCAAAATTAAACTTGATTTTTTTACTATTTTCTTTCCTCTATTTAAACTCAACTTCTCCCTAAAAAAACAAACAACAATTCTCTTATTCTCAATTCTCCATAACTTCAAAATTCTCATTTGCTAATCTCTCCAAGTTCTCAATTTTTCTTTCCATCTTATTTGTGAGAGAAATTTATTGTTGTGAGGATTGAAATTTTTGTAAACTCAAATTTGTATATTTACTCTATTTGAGAGTTTGTAAGTGTGTGTTTCAAAATCTTCAACTCATTGTAACGGTGTGATCCTCACCGTAGAGAGGATCGTCTTTGCTCTTGTGAAGAACAGTGTACCGGTTTGACTTCTACCATGGAAAGAGTCAAATTTCGATTTACAACACAAG
The DNA here is from genome assembly GCF_001995035.1 of Momordica charantia. Next base: position 1,025,947 of record NW_019104544.1, read on the forward strand.
AGGTGCTTGGGAAGTGGAGTAGGACAGTTGTGCCGAACCACTATAAAAATTCCCGGTGTCAAATTTCTCTAACCCTCTCTCTTATTTATTTTTGCAATTAATCTTAGAATTTGATTGTTTGCTTTGAATTTCTCTTGTTTGCCTTAAAATTCATTTTATCTTACTTTGTTAAAATTGCATATCTCAAAAAGTGTATTATTTTTGTTTAAATTGGGCCCATTTATTAAAAAGTTTATATTTTGTTAATTAAACCCTATTCATCCCCCTCTATGGTTGCCATACCGATCCAACAATTAATATCAGAGCGAGGTTGCTCTTCTTTGATAAACTTAATTGTTTTTGAGCTATGGCAACTTTAGGTTTCATCCCTTTTACCGATAGTCAATCTATTACTAAGCCTCCTTTCTTTAATGGTAATAATTATAGTTATTGGAAAAATAGAATGAAATTTTTCTTGCTTTCTATTGACTATGATTTATGGGATGTTGTTGAAGAGGGATTTAAAATTCCAACAAAAGATGTTGATGGTGTTAGAGTTGTAAAGCCTAAAGAAGAATGGTYTATAATTGAAAAGAAAGCATGTTCTTTAAATGTTAAAGCTATTAATTGCTTGTTTTGTGCTTTGAATGAAGTTGAGTATAATAGGGTGTCTATTTGTAAAACCGCTAAGGATATATGGGATAAATTAGAAATTACTCATGAAGGAACTAGTCAAGTAAAAGAAACAAAGATTGACATGTTAGTTCATCAATATGAAATGTTTAAAATTGATGAAAATGAAGCTATTTTCGATATGTTTATTAGATTTACTAACATTGTCAATGTTTTAGAAGGACTTGGAAAAGAATATTCAAATCTTGAGAAGGTAAAGAAGCTCTTATGGTCCTTGCCTAAACAATGGGAGCCTAAAGTCACCGCCATTCAAGAGGCAAAGGATCTCAAGACTCTCTCCATGGACGAACTCATTGGTTCGTTGATGACGCATGAGATAAAGATCAAGAAAATCATGGAGGATGAGAAGAAAAAGAAAGAGAAGAGCATAGCATTAAAGGCCATCAYCTTGGAAGTTGACTCCGAATGTGAGAATGCCCTTAATGAAGATGATGTGGCCTATCTCTCACGTAAGTATAAAAATTTCATCAAGAGGAAGAAACAATTCAAGAAGCATTTCTCCAACCAAAAAGAGTCAAAAGGTGAAAAGAGCAAAAAGGATGAGATAATTTGTTATGAATGTAAAAAACCGGGTCATATTAGAACCGATTGTCTTCTTCTTAAATCATCCAAGAAATCCAAGAAGAAAGCAATGAAGGCTACTTGGGATGATAGTGATGAAAGTGGGAGTGAAAGTGAGAATGAAGAAGTGGCCAACTTTTGCTTCATGACTCATAGTGACAAGGAGGATGAACAAGATGATGAGGTAACTTTTGATCCCCTTTCTTATGATGAGTTGTTTGAAGCTTTTGAGAATATGCAAAATGATTTAGAAAAGCTTGGTTCTAAATATGTTATGCTTAAAAAGAAATACAATGTCTTAACTAGTGAAAATARGTCTTTACTTGATGAWATTRYTTGCTTAAAGAAAAATGAGCATGATGTTGTAAATATCTCTTGTGATAAGCATGTTCTTGATTGTGATGAGAAAAATGCATTACTTGATAAAATTAGATTTCTTGAGCATGATAGTTGTGAAAAAGATAATTTGATTAAATTGCTTAAGGAAAATGAATCAAATGCTTTAGTGGAACTTGATAAGGCTAAAGATTCTATTAAAAAATTAACAATAGGTGCTCAAAGGTTGGACAAGATTATTGAAGTAGGTAAACCTTATGGTGATAAAAGAGGTTTAGGCTATATTGATGAATGCTCTACTCCCTCAAGTTCTAAAACTATCTTTGTTAAAGCATCTCCTAATATGCCTAAGCTTATTGCTCCTAAAGTTGTATCTAAACATGCTAAAATTAACTTTGTGCCTATATGTCATTATTGTGGTGTTGAAGGTCATATAAGACCTAAGTGCTTTAAATTAAAATATGCTCAAACTACTAGAAAAAAATTTTCTCAAAAAGCAAAGTTTCACAATGCTCCAAGAAAGATTTTCTCCAATAAAAGTAGGATGCATAAATTTGTTGTAAAAGATAATTCATTGCATAATATTGTTTGTTTTTCATGTGGCAAGTATGGACATAAATCTTATTCTTTTTACTTGTCTAAATCTTATGCTTTCAATAAAAATGCAAAAATGAAACGGATCCCCAAGTTTGTTAATGCTAACCTTCTAGGACCCAAACAAGTATGGGTACCAAATGATCAAATTTAAATTTTTTTTGTGTTTGTAGGTTTGTTTGAAAGCTTCCAAGAAAAGTAAGTGGTACTTGGATAGTGGTTGGTCAAGGCACATGACGGGAGACCAATCCAAGTTTGTCACTTTCTCCAAAAAGGATGGAGGTTTTGTAACCTTTGGTGATAACAAGAAAGGTAAAATAATAGGTAAGGGTAGTATAGGTAATGAATCTTCTATTTTGATTGAAGATGTACTTTTGGTTGATGGTTTAAAGCATGATTTACTTAGTATTAGTCAATTGTGTGATAAAGGATTTAGAGTTGTGTTTGATAAAAAGAATTTCATCATTGAAAATGCTAGTGATAGAAAAGTTTATTTGTTGGAAATAGAGATGAAAATGTATATACTATTGATTTGAATGATTGTCCTATTAGTGATAAATGTTTATCGGTCTTGCATGATGATTCTTGGTTATGGCATAGAAGACTAGGACATGCTAGCATGCCCTTAATTTCAAATATTTCCAAGAATTCTTGGTTGGAGGTCTTCCCAAGTTTAAATTTGAAAAAGATAAAATTTGTGATGCTTGTCAACTGGGTAAGCAAACCAAGTCTTCTTTCAAATCTAAAAATATGATCTCTACTACAAGACCCCTACAACTATTACACATGGACTTATTTGGCGCTTCTAGAATTGCTAGTTTTGGAGGGAACTATTATGCCTTTGTGATAGTTGATGATTTTTCAAGATTTACTTGGGTTTTGATGCTAAAACATAAACAACGCTACGTTGGGTTCGGATTTTTTATTTTGTGTTTCCTTAAATTTTCTATGCATATTTCTCCAACAATTTTAAGATTAAATGATACTTTTTCGCTAGAACAACATAATTAAATCAATGACTTTGGACTCCACATTGTAAAATAATAATAATTCACACAATCCTTTTTAAGATATTTTTAAATTTCTTTGAGAATTAAGCATTATACATTACCTTCCAAAACATGAAAAAGTTCAATGGAAAGTACTTTAGAGCCCGACAAAAGTAAACTAAGCAGTCATCAAATTTACTTGTTGATTAAAGGTCAAACTCGACGATTAAGAAAAAGTTGGAACATGTGTCAATTTTAAAAATCTATATAAAAGTATTGTTCTTATAAAATTAGAAGAGAAAAAAGATCACATTGCCTTGGATTTGCGAGGAACACAGAAGACATACCAGTCTTAATCTTTTTTTCTAAGTACGTAGGAGTGAGAATTCGAAATCACGATTTTTTTATCGGAGATAGGTATATTAACCAATTGATCTATGCTTAAATTGACCTAATCAAATTCACTTTTTTCTTTATTTAACTTCTTTTCATTTGGATGCAAATGAAACTTTCTTTTTAATTTTAAATATGCGTTGACATGTTGATTTCTGCATCAACATTTTAGTTTATTGAAATTTTTAAAATCGAAGCAATTGAAATTTCTATTGTACCGTGGAAGATCTATATTATATACAAAATGCACAATATTCAGAAACTTTATCTCCTCATTTTCAATAGCGGATCTAGGAATTTTGTTGAGGGGGGCTTCATACTACTTACAGGTGAGAATGCATAAAAGTAATTTTGAATCTAGTAAGAATTGCCAGTAGATTTTCTAAATTTTAAGTAAAATATCTATCGAACGTTAATTTTTTTAGTACAATAAATGAGAGTAGAGGCTTCAAACTCACAATCTCTTAGTTGGAGATAAGTTTCACATGATGTTGGCTTTACCAGAACATTAATAATAGTAAGATTAAAAATTAATCTCCAAATAGTGAAACTAATAATTTATAAAGTGTAAAGATAAAATGTACGGACAATTAAAATTGGCAATTTTTATTAAAACTTATATAAAATAAGAAGAGTTGAATATAAAAAATGATGAATTAAAAAGGAGAAAAATATATCAGTAGAAGAATTTATAAAAAAAATTATTACCCATCTGACAACGACAATGTATAAATGAAAAAAAAAACATTTGAATTGTCAACAGCAATTAAATCATAAAGGTCCCACCAACATTTATATATATATATTTGACATAGCAAATTTACAATTTCTCTTAATTTTTCATTTTTTTAAAATGGACCTAATATGATTTCTTTTTCTTCTTCAAAAATAAAATTGATGATTTTATTTTCTTCTATAAAACTCACGAAAAAGCCTATATAGGAAAAATGATGGGGAAATCGTGAATTAAGATTGAACACAGGCACCGGAAGAATACTAATTTAAAAAAAGAGAAAAAATAAGAATTACGAAAAATAAACAAAAATACAAATTATAAATTTTGTAATTTTGGTAGATTATTATATACTAAACCTATTATCTAAAAAGCTGAGGGGGGCTGGATCCTAGGTAGCTCCGCCCCTGCTCATTTTACCATTTAATTATAATCATTTTCTCTATTACCAATTTTGCATTAATCTCTCTCCCATCTCCAAATTCACTCAAATTCCACCAATTCTCTCACTCGTTTCTCTCCACGCCAGCCACTCTCTTTCCAAATTCCCTCAAATTTCCCCAATTATCTCCTCCCCTCCCCGTGCCATTCCTCCTTAAGTTCAAAATATCCTCTCCACCTCTCAAATAATTTTCTCTCTTAAAAGACTACAATTGACTCTCTCTTGCTATTTTCATTATTTTTCTCTCTCATTTACTCTTAGGCCATTTTTTCTTCATTCATCCAAATTCCTTACTCAAATTATCATTTATTTAAATTCATTTAGAATTTGTAAAGATGAAGAGATAGTATTTAGAAACATATGAAAAAAAAATAGAGAAAATTAGAGGGCGGGGATCCAAAGAGAAAAAGTTGCTAAAGATTGAGAGATAGTGTTTAGAAAGAGATAAAAATTAGAGAAATAGAGAAGATAGAGATTTGTATCTATAGGACAAAATTGCTCTTAAAGTAATAGTAATAAAATGATAAATTGCACGTGAATCGCATGTGTTCCTCACTAGTACATGAAAATTATAAAAAGATTAACAAAATAATTTATTAACATCCATATTTAAATTCTTGGTTCTTTCTATTATGATTCTTGCTTACTTTAATTATTTTACTTTAGAGCGATCTCAATATGCTACGATCTCATAAGTAGTCTCTAATGTTAGTTAAATTAATAGACATATGTTGTAACATATCACTAAAGGGCCGTTTGTTTCGTGGGAATTCGAGATTCCTGTTGGACGAGCATCTAGTCCCACGTTTGTTTTGCAGGAATCTAAGTTACCCGAGAATCTTGAGATACCCGAGTATCCTACGATACCCATACAGGAGGCATCTTACGAGTTCTGGATGCCCTTTTGAAACACGAGTTTTCCAAGATTCCCGTGTCTAGGGCATTTACCTTTTACATGTTTACCCTTCATTTTTTCTTGATATATTTTCTTTCATCAATTTTTTTTAATTTTTTCTCAAATTAAATTTTTTTAATTTATAATTTAAATAAATTAATGTACTTATAGTCTAATAGACAACTTTATGCTATTAAGTATATTTGTATATTAGATTTAAATGTAAAATAAATTGTAATTGAATTATATAATATCTCCATTTATTTTTAATATTTGGAAGGAATTACATTATTAATAATATTTATTATCATAAATATATAATTTTAAAGCAATATTTTTTTTACAATCAACATACCTATGATATTTTTTCCTCTTAAAAAAAATATAATGTGATGATATGATAAATAAATTTCACCCAAGATAGCATAATGATATGATTGTCTTTTTGAAAAAGTATTAAAGTTGAAAATAGAATATATATTAAGTTAATATGAATTAATTTGTTCTACAAAATAACATATAAAAAAATTAATTCAAATAAATCTATTATATTAAATGAATTTATAAATTACATAAATATTCGTAAGGATATTTTTGAAACATTCTATAAATTTAACACATTCCTAACAATAAATCGTGCAAAACAAACGTGACTATCCAAATATTTCCGAATATCCTTATAAATTTTTCTACGAAACAAACGTGGTTTTCTGAAGATGTCGGAGTCTAAAACTCCAGGCATCTATAGATATCGGACATCTACATTTTCAAAAAACAAACGGCCCTTAAGAGTCAATATATTACCATGTAAATATCAATGTTTATTTTGTATGTGTACAACAAGTGAAGGTAGGGATTCAAACTCATGACCTCTTGAGTCAGAGATAGGTGTTAATTACCACCGAGTTGAACTAAGCTCAAACGTAATTATCAATGTTATGCCAATATATGTGATAACATACATATGTTGAATTTCATATTGCAATAAGCAAAAAGATTTTGACGTGCAATGAACATTTATAAGCTCTGTTTAATTTTGTACTTTTAAATGCTTTTATCCAAACTCTACATTTTAAACAAAATTTATGAATAACCATTGAATTTCAATATATTCATTCTGCCGTATGAATACGCCAACATGAATTTGACTGATCAACGATAATTGACACATATCTCCGACAAGTCATAAGTTTAAATTCCCCGAGCCCCCCACCCACTTGTGTTAGTACTAAAAAAAAAATATCATCCATATGAATACCATATCAAACTCGCTAATAGCGTGCACATAATCTATGTCAAATAATTTAACTCACAAGTAGAAATAAGTGAAGATAATATAAATTTACTTAGAAAACTAGAATAAATGACTAGGGAGATATAAGAGCTAAGAAGGAAAAAAAAAGTACAAGCCAATACTCATAAGTAGAACCAAAGTACACACTTCTCCTCTTTGACCAATTTGACATTTTCTGCAATTTATTTTTCTTTTTCCAAAGAAATAGTAAAAGCAAGGCAATCCAACAACTAAGAGAGGGACAAAAATGTCTAAATCCAAATAGGGGTGAAAAGAAGATAAAGATCAACAAGATATACCCCAAAACGCAAAAGTTTAAACACAGCTATTGTACTTTACATTTTCCCTTTTTTTTTTCTTTTTTCTATTTTTTTCCTTTTCTAAATCGAATGGAACACAACATTCTATCACACATTTCAACATTCTTTTTCCTTGTGGAACCAAAGAAATTATTAGAAGATGTAATTAAATAGCTAGATCTTTGAGCCACCCGTCGAGGGCGAGTGTTGATGAAGTTGTTGAAACATCATGGCAATTCTATTGTACGCTTCTACTGTCATTGGCTGCATAGAATTAGAAATACATATATAATATTGAATATATCGTAATAGGTTAAAATACTATTTTGATCATCCCTATATTTTTAGCATTGGTTCATTTTAGTCCATCTATTTGAAAATTGTTCATTTTAGTCCCTATACTATAACTTTTGTTGATTTTGATCATGATCATTTTAGTCACTTTTTACAAGATTTTAACACAAATTTTACACGTAAAGAAAAATATTTAGTATAAAGTAATATTGTTTACATTTTAAGAAATATATTGATTATAATGTAGTGTTGAAATTGTGACAGAAAAAATAAGATTTAAAATAAAATGAAATGACCAAAATGATCTATTTTTAAAAGTATAAGGACCAAAAGGAACATTTTCAAAATATAAAGACTAAAACGAACAAAAGCTAAAATTACATGGACCAAACTAGTATTTTAATATTTAATACCGAAATATCTTCTATTTCAACTATTATATAAATAGTCACCTGCGATTGGCATGCAAGAAATGTTGACAAGGGATCAGCCATCATCATCGTTGGAGAAGGTTGCATTTGGTCACAAGTCGCCCCATCCCAAGAAGCACCGGGCATGAAGGCGCTAGGGTGGAGGAGCGGAGACATTCCAGCGGTAAGGCCGGGCCGACCGGCAATCATGTTCAAATGATCCATCCCCATCCCCGCCATGCCCATCCCCAAGCTCATCGGAGCCATCAATGACGCCATCGGAAGCTGTTGCATTGCCATCGGCAACATCATTGCTGACATGTTCATTCTACTCATCATATGCACTTGAGCTTGTAGTTGTTTCAAATATTCAATTACTTCATCCAACATCGAAGCTTTGTCGGTCTATATATGTACAGTATCTAAAGATTAGACTCTTAATTACTATCTTAAGTAGTTTATTTGTATTGGTCTATATTGATTATATTCAATAAGTGGATCACACTACTATTTATAGGTCATAAAGTACATGTGGGTAACTACTTTTCTTTCAATTTGAGAAGATTGGACAAAAGTCAATAGTATAATGAGAGTTGTTTTCTTTACTCAAAATTAAAATAGAATTATAAAATTTTCTAAAAAATAGGATTAAAAAAAACAAAACAAAAAAAAATTGAAATGAAGGCAATAGGGCCCAACTGACCAGAAGGTTTTAATGTCACCTGTCCTATTCCTTCCAATTACTCTCTTTTCTTTATCTTTCCAAATGCCCTTTGTGGCCTTGGTTCAAACTTCAAACATACCCCATGGCCCTCTTCTATCTCAAACTTGGCCTTAATTGTAAACTCACAATTCCACATCATATCCCTACCCGAAGAAAGAATAATAAAAAAACCACAAAACTAGATCACTTGGAACCATTTTCAAAACACCCACTTGATCCTTTTAAAAACACTTCACTTTAAAGTGCTTTTAGATCTAACTTGGTGAAACGGATGGATCTAACATTATTCTTTGAAAATTGTTTTCGATCGACCAACGTTATCGCAACCATGTCCAATAAACTCCTTAGTATCTAAAATCACCCTTAAATAAAATAAAGGAACACAGCAAATTTGGGATTTGTACCTTATTGGAATTTGGGACCAGCTTTTGCAATGTCTTCATCCTTTGGTTAATCTTATCTCTCCTTTTCTATAAACAATAATAATAATAATAATAATTTATACAAGAAAATTTCCATTTATGAATCTTTGTGAGAAGAGAGAAGAAAAATAATTAAAAAAATAAGAAATTACGTACTCGTTCAGATTGGTTATGAATTGCTGCAGCCCTACTTCTTTTAGTAGAACCCGAGGATTTCGCATTCTCTTTCTTTCTGTCCGCCTCATCGTCTTCTTCTCCCTTCACGTGTTCAAAATCATAGCCCAAATAGATAAAATCAAACATTCAACCAATAAATAAATACAAAAAAATATTGCGGTAAAAAAACAATAAATAAATAATCCCTTTTTTAGTTTCTAACTTTGATTTCTGAACTAAAGGAGTCCATTTTGGTTGGTTTCAAAACGAAAATACGCGATAATATATATGGCAAAAAATGATTGTGATTTTAAAAAATTAGACGTGGAAATCTAGAATTTGAATATAAGAAAAAAATTGAATATTAAACCAATAAAAAAAATCCCATTTTTAGTTTCTAACTTTGATTTCTGAACTAGAAAAAGAAAACTACGTTTTAATTTTGGTTCTCAAACAATAAAAATTAAAATAGCATAAAATGATTGTGATTTGAAAAAAATCAAACGTGTAAATCTACATTATGAAATTTAAATTAAAGAATAATGATGGGTTAGTGAAGGATTTTTTGGGAAATTAAATCTTGCCTGAGGTGTGCTGTGGCAGACGGAATCGTGGTCGTCGGTGGTGGTGGTCGTCGTTTTCACGCACGGCTTGCCGGAGCTCGTGTTTTCCAGCGACCCTTGAGACGTGGAGG
>NW_019104544.1:1048309-1064175 GCF_001995035.1 Momordica charantia
TATATAAATGATTCTTTGTCAATCACTTTCTTTTAACTATACGAAGGATTCTTCTCCAGAAATTCGATAGTAATATCTTGTTTAGTTGAACTATGTTCATGTCAAATTCAGTTTCTCAATTTTATTTCTTCTAAAACTGATTTAAGCGGGAATTTGACGACGTCCTAAGGCAACGCGCCGGAGGAGGATGGTGGACCCTCAATTGGTCGAGGGTGTAGGACGTTGTCCAAATACTAAAGTATAGTCATGTTGGAGAAACTTTGATTTGATTTCACGTATGCAAACATGAATGTTTTTATTTTATAAAAAGATTAGATTATAATTTAATAATAATGTGTGGATATGTTTAGATTATATGTATATGGTGAGACACGTGGAAGTTCTTGGTGCTAAAAATATCCAAATGACATGTGGTGGCGGAAGGAACGCGTTGGAGGAAAAAAAGCCTTATAAAAGGTTATGTTACTAATGCTAAATCATTTAATTACCGAAAATATTTGGTTGCTTGGTCGTTTGTCGATGTTACCATTAAATGTTTAATAATTAAAAAGAGCAAAGTGTAAAAATAGAAACTTATTTTTAAATAGTAACGAGTTCTGAAATATTTAGATGGTGATAAATACAAGATTTGGTTATCAATATGGAGAATGAATTTAAATCCTATAACAATCACTTATCTTAAAATTTAATTTCTATATGTTTATCGATATCAAATATTATAGGATCAATCAACTTGTATTTTAGTGGAAAAAATTGGCTCCTCCGTATTAAGGAGGAAGTTACCCTTTTAACTTTGAGTCATGTTTTTTTTTTTTCTATTCTAACCGATAATTTAACACGATATTAAAATGGGAAGTTTTGTTTCAAATTCCTCAAACTTATTCCTAAAGTGAGAATAATAATCACTTTCTTTCATTTTGATTTAGTCACAAACTTAGCACTTGTTGGACATCGTTGAATGAATTGGAGACCAACCAAATTGGCAAACTCAAAGAGATTTTGTAATAAACTAAACTAACAATTTTATCACTATTTATATTACCGAAATGCATGCGCGCGGACCTGGGGAACCTAAATGTCGGCTAAAACAACCCACTTGCGTTTTCTTTTATCAGAGTACACGTGTACCGCTCCTGTGCTTGATGAAGAAGGCCCTCTTTACTGCTCTCGCCACGCGTCACTGCCACGCGCTCCCTAAACAGCTGGTCAACGTAGTGCACTCTCGGATATATATACGTCTCAACCTCGTTGTAGGGTTCACACGAAGAGACGGTCATGTGGTACATTAGTTTTTATGGATATTGTGTAATATTTCAATTTATTTACGTTGAAATCAACTTGTGTACAATTTTTATTAATGGATTTGAAATTAGTTTATCATTGAAGTTAAATTTTATTATGATGTGGTACATGAATTTAGTGTATATTAATCAACTTGTAGTACATGAATTTAGTTCAAAATTCAGCGAGCGGCAAAAGACTAAGAAAAAATTTCAAAATTTTTACACAGAAAAGAAAAAAAATCAAGACAAACCGCGCCTGATATTTAATTTAGAAGATATATATATTATGGGTGAAAATGTGTACGGAGGTAACTCGTGTATACCTGGAAAACATGTACGTCGTATGCAAGTTTCCTCAAATCGTGTACAATGTACATGTTTTCTAGGTAAATCGTGTATGTTGTATGCGATTTGAGGTAACTCATGTACAATGTAATTCGTGTACGTTGCTCACGATTTTTGACTTACTAGTTCAATTTCCGCTACATCAGATTCACGCAGACACGTGTACCTCGTGTACGTTGCTCACGAATTTTGACTTTGACCATAACCATCCCACTTTTGTCAATAGTTTTAGAATGTACCCTATTTCAAATTTATATTATTTTATTTACATTTTTTTAGTTTTAGTTTGTAATCTACCTTAAATTTGTAATTTATTTTTTAAATTATATTATTTATGAAATTGGCCCACATATATATACAGGGTGGCTTGGATTTGATAAGTCTCTTCATCTTGGAGTGTTGTTTAGTTGTGAGTTTTGATAGTCTCGTACGTGTTTGTTGTGTAGTTTGGATTTAGATAAATTGTATTTCGAATACGGGATTGGGTGGCTTGGATTTGACTATATATATATATATATATATTTTATTTTTAGTAAAATTTTCAATTCCGATATAATCTAGATAAATTTGTAGTCAATTTTGCAGAAGACATATATTTTTTAACAATAGTCTTATTTATTTCTTTTTGGAGCTCGACGAGACTGACCGTGGTCGCTTGAGGTTTCCAATACGTGAAAGTAGGTCCTGCGGGTGTAGGTGGTGCGAGCATTGTCACACTCACAAACAAGAGCCAGAGTGTGGGATAGTTGAGAGCGAGTTGGAACTATCATCACTTAGTTCACACTTGGTAGGGAATGACTTAGGAAAATTGTCGACTCTCCACATATGATGCCAAATGTTTGATCACAAAAATGACAAAATTTATGAACCTCGGCTCAGACCAAAAGATGTCCTGGAGGATGAGCGGGAATCGGCTGATCAGGTGACCTTCCAAACAAAAGACACTCCGATACCCAAGTCAGGAAGTAGCCGAGTTGTATTCGAGAGAGAATATAGTGTTCGCGTATTTGGAATAGAGGCAGGTGATCTCTATTTATAAGCGAGCTGTCCGACAGGACCTCAGACAGAGTCTGAACGACTCTTTAAGGTAACCGTGAAATGCGACATATTATCGAGGAGTATATCGAAAAATGAGGCTAACTAGAACAACTTTTGGTCAACTCAACCATAGACAAAGAACAAGGTTGAGAGAAGACCAGGTCAGCTCGGCCACCAAGAACGTTGGCTCAGCAACAAACACCAAGGTCAAGGTGACGAATCTTGGCTTTGTGGTTTTAAAACCACGCGTGTAGTCTTCTTCAAATCAAGATGTGCCATGTGAGGTAAAAACCCACCTAAAAGTCTATGGATATTTTATAAATATTATAAAAGTAAAAAATGATAAAAAAACATTTAAATTAACAAACCAACCTGCAACTGGCCCTTTTATATAAATTAAAAATGATTAATATTAATATTATTGAAATATATGATTTCGAGTAACCATGATTATTCGTGACATTACATCCTCAACTTCTATGAACTTTGAGAAGTCGAGACCTCTTATGATTGATGTTAAACGATCAATGAGATTAGAAATATTGGTTTGCACGATCACTTGAGATAAATTGTTTGGAATATCTTCATTGAAAATCTATATAATATATATCAAATGGGCCGTTGGGAGAAATTTTTTCTCTCTATTTTACTCTTTTAATTTAAACATTTTCATAGTTATATTGGGACAATTTTATCTTTGAAATATAAAGTTTTCTCTCTCGTACTATCCTTTTCTTTCTCTCACGCCACTTCCTCCCGGCTCTCTCTGTTTTTTTTTTCATTTTATTTCAAAATATTTTATCTCCATCTTTACAAATCCCACTTTTTTCAAATTAATTTTCTCTTTCTTAATCATGTCAAATGTTAGTAGGTATAATTTTGTCTCTTTATTTCTACAAATTAATCTAAAAAATTATGACTTATTTTTATTATAATTAATAAAGAATTTTAAAAATTTTGTAACTCTTTATCTTCTACAACTATATAAAGAGCTTTTTTTTTACTCATTTTACCAACTTTTTTTTAACCAAAATTTGAACATTCTTTATGGTTAGGTATGTTTTTATCCTTTAGTCAATATCTTATGTTTTCTTATATTTTAGTAAGATTGTTTCATCCAACGGTTAACTTTTAGTTTTTCTTTCAATGCAATGATTGTAATTAAAAGAAGACTTGATTAACCCAAAATATATAAGTAATTTGTTCAAAAACTTTACAATAGGACATACTTGTGTCTTTTTTTTTTTTGACATTCACGTTTTCAATGGCTCAAATAAAAAATCAAAACAAATTTTTATTTCGGTTTAGGAACAAAAAAGAATGAAAAATTCATGAATATCTATTTTTTTTTCTTAGGGAAAAATTCATGTAATCGAGGAAAATTCAAGTAATCGAGGAATATGTATTAAGTTGTTTATTTTTGCTTGTTGTATTTTACTTATGGAAAATTTTCAAGTAAACGACACTTCTCAAATTTTTTTTAGTCACATTGAACGGATCAGCGGGTGATGAGAACTATTGAGACGTAGATTTGTGAAATAAACATGGAAAATACAAAAAATAAAAATAAAAAATAATAGTGAGATCATTGAGAGATAAAAAACCCAATTATATTTAAAAAATTTAACTATTTAATTAATTTTTATGGTTTTATGCTTTAAAATAAAACTATGAAATTCCATGTGCGATGCACATGTTTATACTAGTTATCATACATTCTTCTATATTTTTTTTTTCACAGATATGACTTTATTTACGAACACCATATTACCATATTAGTGTTAGTTGAGTACTGAAAACGATTTCCTTTGATGCATTGTGTTATGGATCTATTTTCTACGATCTGAATTCTCCAGGAATTCAAAATGAGAAGATATCCTGTAGATTCAAGACAATATATCCTATATTCGACATGAGAAGATATCCTAATGGCCTTAGGATTTTACCTCTATAAATAGAAGGTAAAGACTAAAAAATGAAGACGTTACAAATCTCAACTTGGCTATGTCTAAATACCCTACTCTCTACACTCGACTACAACGATACTAACTTAGGCATCAGAGTCCGTGTAGCACGAGCGACACCGGTCTTTAGTGTTATTCTTTTTGCAGGTCTCATCGATCCCTTTTATTCTAGAAGATTGGTGCAAATTTGACAGAATTTCAAGAAGCCAAATTTCTGCACCAACACATTTCAAATATGGTTTCATTGCAAATAACTTTTCAATTGTTTTTCTATTGGTTTTTCACGTTTTAGTGACACTCTCGTAGATTTTGAATTTTAGATAAAGTTTAGCTCCCATTGCGATGAAAACTTGATAGATAAAAGAGCTTTTGAGAGAAGTTTTTACATGTTAAGACTAATCATTGATTTAGTTGTAAAAGCAGTTAGTTTGGTTAGTGTTCTTTAACTAATTGTTGTTAAGAATTGTTTATGTTGTAAAAGGCTTATTATGTGCCTATATATGTGAATCATTGAATCATTTTCTAATATCAATGAAGCAATTCTAATTCTTATATTCACTATTTGATCTTTAAAATTTTCTCTTGATATTAGAGCATATGTCAAATGACTAAAGCTCCTGAGAACGCTTCAAGATGAGCGATGTGGGTGAAGATAACTCTGGATAATAAAAATTCACAACTTACCAATTGAAGGGATAAGATAACTACAATGAAATTGAGTTATAATAACTTGCTTTTAGGGAGATTTCAAAGATCAATCTACTGGTACAATCCTTTTCCAATTGAAACTCAATGTGAAACTCAATGATGGGCTATACACTTTTCAGCTGAATGCTTCATCCTCTAAAGGTCTTTCTTCTGCAAATGATAGCCTACGCACAAATTTCAAATTTTCAAATACTATTGTTGGGTGCGAGCTTTCTCTCTCCTCTTAAGACGGTCCCCATCCATACCATCCCTCTCCTCCACGTAAGGAATGTCATGCTCTCTCTCTCCTCCGTGCGAGGAGATGCCGCGCCTTCTCTCTCCTCTACACAAGTCTTCTCTACACAAAGAGATGCTACACTCCATCTATGCTTTCTCTCTCTTCCCGTGAGAAGGCGTGTGAAGAATGGAGCCAAAACAAATTGAAGAAATAATGGTTCATTGGGCCTAATCATGCCAAAGTCCAAAACAACACCAAATTGCTTCCTCATTAAGTTTGATAATATTTTTATGTAAAAATTATTATCTTGCCGTCCACTATTTCAACAACCCCTAGAGAAAGAATTAAGTGTGAGAAAATTCACAGAGAGAGGTTTTGGTGAGAGGTTCTTCGTGAGGCTTGACAGAGAAGAAAAAAACGTGAGTTCTGTAAGTTTCGTTTCCATTGAAGAGTTTTAGAAGCTTGTAAGAGTGATTCGTGAGCATTTTTCTTTGAGAGAAAAGTGAGAGAAATCATTGTAGAGAGTTTGTAAACTCTTGAAGATTCTCCTGGCATTTAGTGGAACTTGCAACGGTAGCAGAGAACTGGACGTAGCCCACATTGGGTGAACCAGTATAAATCCGGTGTCAATTTCTCTTCCCTATATTTTATTGTTCTTGTTGCATGAGGTTTATGTTGGTTTATCTACTCTTTGAGCATAGTTCCGATTTGATTTATTTCTGTTATAATTGGAACCAGAACCTGATCTGGGATTAGTTAGCATATATTGTATGGAATTGTGATTGAGATAATATTTGTTAGCTTGTTTTATCCCTAACAGAGGCGCAACGCCTTCCCTTTCCTCTACATGAGGAGATCCCAACTGCATACATACTATCTCTCTCCTCCACACTAGGAGGCACCACCCCCTCCTTGACGGGCCGTGCAACCCCGACCCACATAGAGAACACACCAAGACAACCCCATCTAAGAGCCTATACCACTGCAACGTCACCATGGTCTCATGTGGCAGACAAAATGAGGTGACACACCCATGAGCTAAGTCTCCTTGGTGGTTTAAAGAGAAGTTAATGACACCTATTATAAAAGCAAAGGTCTTCTAGGTGGGGGGTAAGCGATCTCTCCCTTTTCTATTCAATATTTGCATTGCCACCTAAGGTGTTGTTACTTACTTAAGTTTCAGAACTTGTTATGCCAATATTACGTCGGCATTAGCTCACTTTTTCTTGTGTGGAGGTTGCATCCAATCCGTTCGTCCAAGCCTAGAATTCGTCCTCCCCCTATTCATAACATATCGGGTCGAATTAGGACCACCCGGTTCAATTGGCCTCGCCATTTTACATTTCAACAGTTGGCGTCGTCTGTCGGGACCGACATTAAAAAAAAAACCATCGACTCTACCCTAGCCCAAACTAGTGTGTTTTAAACTATGAATCCAAACGATGATCCATCCAGTCTTCGACATAAGTTGAATGCCAATCAAAGCGGACATCCTAGTCCTCCTTTTGRGCCTAGGCGTCCTCAAACTTCTTGTATTGATCACTCGCATAGCGAGGATTGGAGAGAAGAAACCCATACTATGACCACTCAATCAATTGGCCCATTTATGGTCCCGAGGCGAAGGCGAAGCCGTCGAGCGTAGGTTGACCATGATGTCCGAAGACTAAAACGAGATATGGCTTAGGTTCTAGACTTGTTGATGCAGAGAGACCAGGCCGGAACCTGTGCCAACACTCCTTCTTCTACCTCACCACGAAGGGACCTAGCAAAGGGAAAACGACCCGTGGAGGCTGGTGATGAGTCACAATCAAGCCCTGCTCCTATACATTAGGAAAATCTAATCTTTAGAGGTAACAACCACTACCCGAAGCAGGCTGGGATTGGAGGGCCAAGCGATATTTCTCTACCCTATCATGTAGGAAGGGAATACGACGATATCTACTAGTCACCAGCTCGTGGTGAAAAAACAGATAGCGAAGATCTCCGAAACTTCCTAAACTACAAACAAAAGGAGGGTGCCAGTAATAATTTGAAAGATTTGCAAGACCTACTGAACAACAACCGGCTGGGGTAGAACCCTTCCCAGCCGAAGGAAAACCCACCCCTGATGATCCAATCTAAGGTTTTCGACTTGGAGAAAGAGTGAGAGATGAACGCGAGCCACTCGGAAAATCCGGCACCCCGTTCACTAATGGAGTTATAGCTGTAAGTATGCCTTCTAAATTTAAGTAGCCTACTATAAAACAATACGATGGTACCACCGATCCATGGACCATATAGATACCTTCAGTACGTGGATGGACTTGCAAGGGGCCCATGATAAGATTAAGTGTCGGGCGTTTTCGCTCACTCTAATCGRCCCTGCTAGCACTTGGTTTCGAAAACTCAAATCAATTGCCTCATTTTCGGAGTTGACCCAAGCATTTCTTACTCAGTTTATAGGTGGTCAGGAATAGAAGAAACCGGCTACGTATCTTTCAACCCTTCTTCAAAGGGCTCAGGGAAGCCTCCAGGAATATATCGTGCGATTTAATAACAAGGCGCTAAAGGTAGAAGGTGGGGTGGAGGGAATAGCCCTGATTGCTATTATAGCCGGATTACGCAACGAGAAGTTCCTCTTGACCTTAGGGAAATAAACCTCTGTTACATTCGGTGATTTTATCACAAAAGCTTAGAAGCACATAAGCGTTGAGAAATTTCTTAACGGCCACAATGAGTTCGGACGACCAATGGGAGATTTAGGAACCAAGAGGCAAAAGGAGCATACCAATTCCAACACTGAGAAAAAGGCCAGACTCAATGTTCCTTTCCAGCCACGAAGGGGACCGACGGGGAATTTTCGAAGGTACAGTCCAATCACAGCACCAGTCGAGTATATCCTGATGGAGATCAAAGACAAAAATTTACTAAAGTGGATGGCCCGGAAGCCTTGCACATATTCGTGAGACCAAAGTCGATATTGCTTGTTGCATCGAGAAGCTGGATAATACTTTTGAGTGTTTTCGTTTAAAAGAAGAAATTGAGTTGTTCATACAAAGCGGGCATCTCAAAGAATTTGTGAATAGGCGATCGGAAAACTTCATTTCCATGTCAAAAAGGAAGGCTCCTGCCAAAGATCAAGATTCTCCTCGGGAGATTTGAACAATATCCGGTGGACCAGTAGGAGGCGRATCGGGCAGAATAAGAAGGATTCAAGCCTGACAGGCTTGGATACAAGTATTTGATCATACCATTTACACAACCACCCTCAATCAGGCCATTCCCACCCTAAGTTTCGATGCCGGTGAAGCACAAGTTCTCCACCAGTCTCATAACGATGCTTTGGTCATTACATTGATCATAGCCCACGTTAGAGTTCACCATGTACTGGTAGATGGAGGAAGCTCAACTGATTTCCTCACCCTACAAGCCTTTGATAGGATGAATATAGRAAGGGAACGACTGAAGCATTGTCTCACCCCATTAGTTAGATTTGGGGAAGAATGAGTCTATCCTGTGGGTAGCATTGAACTCCCTATAATTTTCAGGGAGAGTCGATGCACTTTGACCAAAATTGTCCAATTTATGGTGGTGGATCTGGCATCTGCTTACAATGCCATACTGGGAGGACGAACCATTCACAGTTTGGAAGTCGTTCCATCAACCTACCATCAGATTATGAAATTCCAACGCCGTAAGGGGTCGAAATTATTCATGGAGAACAACGAGTGGCCCGCGAGTGCTATAACACGACCTTGCGAGACGATTCCCACTCAAAAGTGCGATCCCGAAAGAGATCTAGTGTGAAAATGTCTGAAACAAAAGGACCCGTAAAAACACTCACGACCATACAGTCGGATAAAGGAAAATAGGTTCGAGGCGAACCGCAGAAGAGATAGAAAATATTCCGCTAATATCCGAAGAGCAATGCATCCGAGTAGGAGTGTGAATGCGAGGCGAAGCTAATCAAAGCTTGGTGGCATTCTTAAAACACAATGCAGACGTTTTTGCGTGGTCACACAATGACATGTCTGACATAGACTCAGAGGTAATAATACATCGACTCAACGCGAATCCTGGCTTTAAACCGGTAGTGCAAAAACGACGACCTTTTAATGTTAAGCGCAACCAAGGCATTGCAGTGGAAGTAGCAAACCTCCTTCAGGCTGGGTTCATACGGGAGGTACATTACCCACAATGGATTTCTAACGTTATGCTAGTAAAAAAAACGTAATGGAAAGTGGTGCATGTGCATTGACTTCACCGATCTCAACAAAGCATGCCCGAAGGATAGCTTTCCATTACCTCAGATAGATCAGTTGGTTGATGCCACAGCGGGGCACGAAATTCTCAGTTTTATGGTTGCCTACTTCGATTATAACCAAATAAGGATGTATTAACCAGATCAAAAAAAGATCTCATTTGTTACTGACCAAGGGTTATACTGTTATTAGGTCATGCCTTCCGACCTTAAGAATGCCGGAGCCACATATCAGAGAATGGTCAACAAGATGTTTGCCCCCTTAATTAGGAAAACATGGAGGTATATGTCGACGATATGTTGGTAAAAAGTAGATATGCATCACAGCATGAAAAAAGACCTCGCCAAAGCATTCAAGATTCTCTGACAGTATCAAATGAAGCCTAATCCTAACAA
Source organism: Momordica charantia (assembly GCF_001995035.1). Next base: position 1,058,501 of record NW_019104544.1, read on the forward strand.
ATGTACCATTGGGGTTGCGTCAGGAAAGTTCTTAGGGTATATGGTCCATCAACACGAGATCGAGGCTAATCTTGATATGATTTGAGCCATCCTTGAGATGACCTCACCAACGACCCCACAACAGGTGTAGCGACTAGGTAGACGAGTGGCAACCCTGAACCGATTCATCTCACGAGCAACTTATAAGTGTTTACCTTTTTTCCGATTATTGAAAAAATAAAAGTCGTTCGAATGGACCCAATAATGTTAGGAAGCTTTTGTCCAACTTAAGGATTACCTCGGTAAGGTTCTGATACTCGCAAAGCCTAACCCAGGGGATGAATTATATCTGTATGTGGAAACATCAGATACAACTGTTAGTTCGGCGCTGGTTAAGGAAGAACAAAGTAGCCAGATGCTAGTATACTACACCAGTAAGGCTCTAGATGCCAAAACTCGGTATCCTCCTATCGAGAAAGTCGCCTTGGCCCTAGTAACTACAGCTAGATGATTGCGACCTTACTTCCAAGCTCACACCATTACCATCCATACAAGCCTCTCTTTGAGACAGGTTCTACAGAAACCAGAAACGTTAGATCCACTTATGAAATGGGTAGTGGAGCTCGATGAATATGACATATGCTACAAGCCACGTACAACAATTAAGGGACAACTCATGGCTGACTTTATTGCCGAATTAACCCCTGTGGTAGAAGAACATCTAGACTTCGGTCCCATACCCAACAAAGAAATGGTAATCAGACATGGCCTATCTCCAGAGTCATGGAACATTTTTGTGGACTGGTCTACCAACAATCGTGGATGTGGAGCAGGGCTAGTAGTTATTTCTCCAATCAGAACCCGCACAGAAGTAGCCTTGCGACGTGGGATTAAAACTTCGAATAATGAGGCTGAGTATGAAGCTTTGCTTGCAGGATTGAAGGTCGCCCAAGAACAAGGTGCAACCCAATTCTGCATCCATAGTCACTCAATGTTAGTGGTAAACCAGGTTAAAGAAGATTATCAAGTAAAGGGAACCAGGCTAGCCAAGTACAAGACACGGGTAAAAGATCTGCTTATGACCTTCATAGGGTGGGAGATCCGACAAATCCCATGATTTGAAAACAAAAATGCCGATGCGTTGCCACAGTTAGTAGCTGCCTATAACACGGATGAAGAATGATAGATACTCGTGTGATTTGTCGTGGGGCCTAGTATGAGGGAGTCCGAGGACATTAGTGTGATGGCCATCCCACAATCGGATTCTTGGATGGAGCCTTTGGTAAAGTACATGACTATAGGAGAGCTGCCTGAAAATAAAATAGAAGCATGACAGGTGCAACACCGGTAAGCTCAATATCTTATTCTCAAAGAACACTGTACAAGCGAGGATTTTCGCTACCACTTTTAAATGTCTGTGCCTGGATGAAGTAGCTTATGTCATGTAGGAGATTGATAACTCTCTAAAAAAGAGTTATTCGAGTGTATATTTGGGTGTTTTTATGCAAAGAATTGTCGAAGTGTGTCAGTTTTAGCTTTTAAATAAGATAGATAAGATTAGAAAACGGAATCCGAGCTAAAAGTCCCTAGTCTTGAATGCTCTAGCTAAATATTGCACTAAATGCTCTTATTTCTTGCTTAAATGCACAAGTTTGGAAAAGGAAGACAAAGCATGAAGAGAGTGTTGAGCCCAGAGAAGACTGGATGAAGTATGTTTGTGAAGCAGAGGTGGAGCATGGAATCATTGGGCAGTAACAGCCTAAACACGGGAATTTACCATTTCCGTACAAAATTCAGCTGGATGTCCTAAAAATGGAACCCAAATAAAAGGGATATTTAACCCTAGCTACCACACACAGATCCCAATAGAGACACGTTTTGGAGAGCTAAAACGACAACGAGGAGGAATCTCTCCATTTTCAGGGGTAGAAAGCTGACGATAGARGGGGATATTCGACTGCTGCAGCGAGTTGTCATCTTCTTCCTTGGTTTTCTGCGACTTTCTAGAAATGGGTTGTCTTCTTCCTTCACCCATTGTATTTTCTTCTTTATCCATGAGCTAAACCTCATTTCGGGGGAGATTCATGTGTTGTAACTGACCTACAACCGAACCTCTAGCTACTCATTTGTTTTAAAATAAAGCTGTGTTTATTTCTTAAATCTTACATTGACATTGTTGGCCGCTTTATCTTGTCTCATAACTTTTGTATTGACTCAGGAGGGCTTACGGATTGTCGACCTACTTTATTTGAGATCAGTACTTTTCTATAGTAATTTGTGGATGCTCATGAATGGGGTCCCCTAGTCATGCCTAGAGCTTGTTTTTATTGCTTAGAAACTTAACAACGGGAGTTGTGGGTATCCATGTTTGGGTGTCTCGGGAGGGAACCAAGTCGAGTTGGGCACTAATGAATGTATGTGTAGACTCAACAAGTTTTTGGCACCGTTGCTGGGGACTTAGTGATTTTATTTTAAACATAGTGTTTGTAGATACCGTGCTTAATCGAGTTTTCTTTTTCTCATATTTTTGTGTGGGTGTAGGTGCATGAACGATTTTGAGAGCTTGGAATATATCATCGACCACGAGATAGAACGTACATTCCATAGAAATCAAAGAAAACAACGGAGAGTCCAAGCTGAAGCAATTATGAATCCGCCTAACCTAAATCTGCGCCAGCCTATTCCGCCGAATGTGAGGATTTAGGAAATAGTAAATGGGAATCCTGTTGCTACTGACCCTGAGGAAGTAGTACCCCCTCTCAATGCTATATTATTAGTAGATGATATCGACAGAGAAATCACGGCGTATGCAGTTCTGATATTTTATAACTTCAACCCAGTAATCAAGGAGCTTGAAATTGCAGCCCCGAAGTTCGAACTCAAGCCAGTGATGTTTTAGATGCTTCAGACAGTGGGTCAGTTTCACGGACATCTTATAGAGGACCCGCATTCGCATCTAAAGTTTTTTATGGGGGTATACAATTTGTTTAAAGATGAAGAATGCATCAAAGAAGTGTTGTGGCTTAAGTTGTTCCCCTACTAACTCAAAGATGAAGCCAAGACATGGTTGGAGTTGCTGCCTTTAGAATTAATTACAAGTTGGGATGACTTGGCTGAAATTTTTTTGATGAAGTACTTCCCACCCACCAAAAACGCTAAATACTGAAGTGATATAAACAACTTTCAGCAATTTGCTGGGGAGTCAGTGAGAGAATCTTAGGTGCGTTTCATGCGATTGCTTAAAAAATGCCTTCACCATGGGATCCCAAGATGCATCCAGATCGAAACATATTAAAATGATCTAGACGATACTATACGCTTAGTCATCGATGCGTCAGAAAATGGGGCATTGCTAGCAAAACCTTATGCTGAAGCATTCGACATATTGGAAAGGATATCATCGAACAACCATTCATAGTCTGAGCCTAGAGCTATTCAAGGTAGAGGAAGCAAGGAACTTAACGAATCCGAGTCATACTCTGCTCTGAACTTGAAGATTGAAAACCTGACAGACTTAGTGATGAGAAGCATGACGCAGCAAAGCACAGTGGGAGCATTTGCCGGCAAAGCAAATGTTAGCCACATTCAAGGGATTTCTTGTTCCTTCTGCGAAGGAGCCCGTCATTATAATAATTGCCCCTGCAATCCAGAATCGGTCTACTATTTGGGGAATCTGTAAAACATCAGAAATAATCCATATTCCAATACGTATAACCCCGACTGGAGAAATACCCCAACTTCAGTTCGAGTGGAAATCAGGGAGGAAATAATGTTGGCACATCCAATGCTCCAGTATATCAGTAGAAAGGAAGTTATCCCCCAGGATTTGTGAATTAAGGTTAGGTGGTAGCACATAAGCTTAAAGAAGGATCGTTGGTATCGTTAAAAAAATTGATGAAGCAGCATATGGCCAATAATGACGCCACTATGCAGAGCCAGGCTGCATCACTAGGAAATCTAGAGCTCCAAGTAGGCCAGTTAGCAACTGATTTGAGAAGCATACCCTATGGAGCATTGCCGAGCAATACTGAAGTATCGAAGTGGGATGACAAGGAGTAATGTAAGGATCTGACACTGCAAAGTGGGAAAGCATTACCTCCGGCACATCCGAATGCTCTAGGGGTAGTGAGCGAGCCTACTGAGGAAGAATCAGAAGAGTCTCAGCTGCGAGATAGCTTCACCCACTCCATCAATGCAGATTGTTGAACAACCAAGGGAAGTTTAGAATACTTCTAGTGAGGAGGTCAACCCAGTGGATATTAAAGCATCCATGGCAGAATCAACGCAGACTAGGGTGCCCAAGAAAATAAAGCAGGCAGGGCATGTAGATGCTCAGCAGAATACAGACCGAGACCACCATATCCAAAGCAGTTGTAGAAGAAAGAGCAGAACGTTGAGTTTAAGATATTCTTAGACGTGTAAAGTAACTACATGTTAACATACCTTTGGTGGAGGCTCTAGAGCAAATACCAAATTATGTGAGGTTCCTAAAGGAGATACTCACAAAGAAGAGAAAACTGGGAGAGTATGAGACTGTGGCAATGACTAAGGCCTACAGTAATATCCTCACAAGCAAAATTCCAACAAAGATGAAGAATCCTGGGATCTTCACCATACCCATTTCCATTGGAGAACAGAAAATAGGGCTTGCATTATGTGATCTGGAAGCCCAACCTTATGCCCTTATCGATTTACAACAAGCTGGGCATAGGAGAAGCGAGGCCCACAAAGGTGACATTGCAACTTGCGGACCGATCCATCACGCATCTAGAGGGAAAAATTGAAGATGTTATGGTACAAGTTGATAAATTTATTTTTCCTGCTGATTTTATTATTATAAATTATCATGCAGATAAGAAGGTCCCTATCATCCTTGGGAGGCCATTTCTTGCAACGGGAAGAGCGTTGGTGGACGTCCACAAAGGATAGTTGACAATGCGAGTCCAAGATCAGGAAGTAAAATTCTCAGTGTACGATTCAATGAAATTCCCTGCTGAATCAGAAGAGTGCTTGGTGCTAAGGATTCTGGATGAAGCATATTAATGAAAGAGTTAGAAGCAAAAGCCATGCTAGAGCATCTGGAGGTTGTTGACTATGGAAGCGACGTTGACAATATTGAGGAGGATCCTGAGATTATCTATTTAGACAACAGTGAAAGGTCAGCTAAGATCATACACAAGGTCTTAGATCTGGCGAATTGTGAGTATAAACTGCTGAAGTTATCTATAGAAGAGCTGCCAGTGTTGAAGCTTAAGGCACTGCCCCAACACCCTACTTGGGTTCGTCCGAGATATTGCGATTATCATAGCAGCAGACCTACACATGGAGAAGGAGCAGATGTTGCTAAGCGTGCTGAAAGCCCATAAAAATGAGGACATCAGGGGGAATAAGCCACAGCTTCTGCATGCATAAGATCGTGCTGGAGGAAGCGTGCAAGAACTCCATAGAGCCCCAACACAGACTTAGCCCATCAATGAAATAAGTAGTGAAGAAGAAGATTATTAACTGGTTAGACACAGGTATCATATACCCAATTTCAGATAGCGAGTGGGTAAGCCCAGTGCAGTGTGTGCCTAAGAAAGGAGGTATGACCGTGGTAGAGATTGCAAAGAATGAGTTAATACCCATTAGAAAGCAGGTGGGAGCGCTGAAGCATGGCAGACATGCAAGTGGGCATTTAAGGCTAATGCGGCTTC